>JASANE010016751.1:0-19354 GCA_030248225.1 Trileptium ribeirensis | reverse complement strand
ATGTAATAACCGGTGACGCGGCTGCATGGCGCAACTTCCTAACACCATGCCCATACGACCCCGGCTATCGTAACCTCAAGGGTGGACCGTGAATATTAAATTTTGAGCCTATTCTTGGTCAGACCCAAGAAGCTACGGAGCTTAGCAGGCCGCAGGCGCGCTTCACGGGGTGTGTTCGGACCCCGCCCGAAGGGTTGCGTACGTGTCTAGTATCGGGTATGATTTCTGAGGTCCCCCAGGGAGGCTAGCACCGACACCTGCTCGCAGGTCATGGAGCCTAGCCGCTATTCCCTATCTTAGACTCATCGGAAGTTGTTAAATTCTGTTTAGCGTAGTGAGTTTGAAATTAGACATGAAAATGTCCCTAGAAATTTGAAGCTCAAGACGATTCGCCTAGATAAAATCATGGTATGCTCCGTGTTATAGCATTGACCTATGTGGCCCCCACAGGGTTCCGACGAGCCCTGAGTGTTTAAAGTCGGATTAGCAATGGCGTGGCCTGCATTTATCCGTAAATTCTAGGCAAGCGTACTGGTCCTTTGACCAGTGAAAGTTTTAACTCATTTAAATCAAATGTGTTCCTAACAAGTTTTGAGAATTGGTCATACATTAATAAAATTTTGCTCGTGTTATCCGGTTGCCTTCACGGAGCGTAAACAATGGTGACAGAAGGCTCTGCTCGCCAGTGCTTGTGACATTCTCGCCCACAAGCCATGACGGACAGCGCCTACTCGTCCGAGAGGACAAACCAAACAAAAAGCTTCCTATCGTCTCAATGTCAAGAAAGACTACAGTCGGCGTGTCAAGATACAATGTTTATTTACATGATCAACGTTTATTGCCGGGACGAGTGCCTATGGACGCTAACGGGTCCGAACTAAGCGCAGACTCGTGGGGTTTAGCTGCAACGTACAGGGGTCTCTTCAGAAGAAGCACGCACGAACAGTGGGCAGCGAGCGGGCAGTGCATGGATTGGAGCGGAAAGAGACTCGCCAAATTGCGAACTAGGGGCGGTTATCCCTGCTTCAGCTCAATGCTAGGGAACTGACTCGAGCTATGCAGCGCACCAAGCAGGGGCCCTAGAGTGCTTCAGAACAACTGCTCCTAAATGAAAATCGCTCGGGGCGGCAACGACTACTCAGGGGAAGACACACTGCTCAGAACTGAATACACAAGCTCGACAGCCTAGCCGGGAAGGGGGGCACATAAAGGGACATTGGCTCCTGAGTGTTTATCCTTTCGACGAGTCCACATTGGTGTCTACGGTGCAAATTTGCCCTATATAATCTTTCGTGTTTCCTTACCTACCCAGTAAGACGACTGACTGAACAAGGGGGGGGGGGCAAATTTATATCCGGTTTGCCGGGCGGCAGGGGCCGGCCGGTACCGAAACGGCTCTGGACAGTTCCTTAACCTCGTCTCGGGGCTGTTTTATTGTTGTTATCCAACGGGGCGAGCGGTCCCGGACACTTCGGTGTCTTTTGGTTTGTCCTTGCTTATTGGCCTTCTGCCTCTCTCTATAAGTTGGAGAAGCTAAGCGACAAACCAAAGACTTGCTGATTTTACAGCAATACATAAACAAACTAGACCTTTTACCTTTCACATTAAAAGAATCTTGACAATTTTGTTTTATATTATCTAATTAATTTTATCAGCCAAACACGATGTACTATACTATCATTGGCTTTATGTTTACAAGCCATCGCTGCAGAATTCGGCCAAATTTGATGAATAATAGTTCCGCTGCCTAGCAACATTTCTCGCTGATATGCTAGGCGTACGTTTTTATATTGTACCCTGGCTTCTCTGAAGACAAACGTCAGGTTTGTATCTACCAGCAGAAGTGATATGACTGTCGCCATCCGGCGCTACTCCTACGGCTATGGGGATGTCTGACAATAACTCAGTAGGACAGCAGTACATGGAAGGTAGTGAACTACGCTTTACCGTGTACCAATGAGTACAAATGTGTGTCAATTCAAATACCGCTAACAATATGTTAGTGTTACTGCAAAATCGAAAATTCATTTCCATGCCATCCCTGAGTGCTATGTGCATGCAACCTACAGGTGCTCAAGAGATGCAGGGTTTTGCAGCAGCAGACACGACGTTTTGCTGCCAAATCCCTAGTTGCTGACCGCTTGGCTATGATGGTTTTCTTGTAGCTAAATCTGTACGATATTCACAACTGCGAAAATTTGAATCATATAAGCTTTCTTGTCGTCATATGATGGACGATAACAGGAAAATTCGCAATGACTGTTGCTTAAATCTGGATATTATTGAAACGGACAGAGCGAAAATACACTGACGGCCCTAAGAGGAATTTTCTAAAAAAATTGTAAAAAATTTGTAACAAAGTTCTAAAACATTTGTAAAAAAAATTGTATAAAATGATAACAATGGGTCCATCATCACTTTTATTCGTGTTTGTGCACGTGTTTGTTTGTATATTTTATTTATCTTCAGTTATATGTTATTAAACTTTTCGCGCTTTTTAGAAAATCGTCGCCCCGGCCTGAAATTTTTGTTAAAGGCCGGATGGGCCGGACGGCTCATTTGGAAGCGGGCTTCGGGCCTAATGCAACGTCCGCGTTATAATGTCCCCGCTGTTGGGAACTTTTGTCCCCTGTAGTCGCGACCCTACCGTGAAGACAGTAATGGTGACACCCGTACTGTAATTCCATTTCCGTGGTGTACGACACACCTCTAGATACTACATTTTTCTTTGCAGTGTCGCACACACCCTTAGATACCAATTTAGCGCGAATGAACACCAACTGTCTGTAGCTTATTATTGAACTGTGCTGTGTAGTTTTTTGAAAATTATAGATATTTGTGTCTAGGCCATATGAACGTTGCTAAAATAATAATATGCTAATAACATTAATAAAACGCCGCACACTGTCAATGTAACTGCAAGAAGACATGGTGTGCTTGACACTGTCCAGAACTGGCAATATCAGTCTCTGGCTACCTTTAAAAATTTGTAAATAACATGGGGTGTCTAAGACAGCCTGTTGTCGACAGTGTGCCTGACACTGTATGGTGTACATGGGTTCCAAGCGTTGGAGACGTTATAACGTGAACTCCGAATAACTTTTCACCTGAAATTGTAATCATCGATATCAATCGCATACCGGAAGAGCACTTAAGTGATGAATTAAATTGAGGCAAATAAGTCGACACCTTAATTCAATCCCAATTCGTACAGGTATTTTCCAGCAGATACAAATCCTATATGTAGTAAAATCAATGAATAAAATAGGATCTCTGTATATATATAGTATAGTCGAATGAACTGCATGCGGCTATATAAATGACATACTGTAAAAGGACCTTTTATGTTGGTGTGCTAAAGAAATTGCGGCAACCAAGTCGACACCTATTTAATCCAAACGACGGTATAACCGTGAATCGGTATAATGTGAAAATTTGACTCCCGACGCTGAAACGAGTCTGAGACTCTTCGAAGTTGGTCAAGGCACCTTATTACTGCTTAGGAACGTTTGTGTTGAATTTTTGATTATTATTAACAAATATTAATAAAAGGTACTTATCTCAAATGTGCGTCAGATTACAACTGTTTAATGTTCTATATTCTTGTCAAAGACAGAAGGTTTGATTGATGGAATTAATCGATTGCTGATTTGCATAACCTTTGCGATTAACGAAAAGTGATGTTGATAGCTGTGATCGAGAGATAGTTTTTTGGAGTGATGGACAGAGATTCAGCTGCCTGTGGAGAAAGTTTCTGTTGAGATAGCGACCGTCTTGTTAATTTTCGTCAGTTTTTCAGTATTCAAGAAATAAATATAGTATGCAAAGGGGTAGTTCCTTTTAATCCTCTGGGGGTTACCGGATCCGTACGGTCTAAAATAATTTCTTAGCAATTTTTGTCAGAACGCTGTTTCTACTGGTCTTACATCGTTGACAATAAAAATCGTCATATATGAATCCACAGGTTGTGTTAATGTTGTGATTCCAGAGCTCACTGTACTAGGAGCCAACTAACAAGACCACAACAGCAGCCAACGTTATTAAATCAACAAATTTTATAAGCTGTTCCGCTAAGCCTAGAGATATCAAGCGGATGCCGTTCTTAACTGCAAGGAAAAATAAAGTTAATATTGATTTAATGATTGATTTAAATTGATTGATTGATTGATTGATAGTGATTGATTTAATCTACTTTTATATTGAATTTCGCGGAATTCACTGTTATATCAGCATAATTGCATCGACATACTTCTGCATCTCTGCCTAGTGGCTACTAAAACCTATTTCAGAGCTATTGTTGAGTTTTTAATCAACATAGCGATGGTCGCAACCACACAGGTTAAACCGTATCTTTTATGCGCTATTATACGCGGGTGATATCGCGGACCATTTCACCTTTAGGAGACGCTCGTTATATCGTTAGGCAACAGAGCATCCTAACGTGGAGGATTCAGAGGGCACGACAGCCCCAGAATTATGCTTAGTAAAAGACTCGTATAAAGATCTTAGCGCACGATAAAGGTCAGATTAACGCTTAATATATCGAGAACGGCATATCTTGCATTTCACTTCCGCCTGTTAAAGCTACATTGACCGTCAGTATCATGACACGCGATTTGTTGATAATATTGCTCGCATGATGAAGATGTTATCTACACCAGCACATGTGACCTCTAGTTATGTTAGTACCATTTCACATGAGTTTGTAAATATGGTCACAACCGTTACACTCGAATTTTGGACATAATATCAGCACTGCTGCTAGCGAATTGTAGGTTCCACCAATGCATGCACGGCATTATTATAGTCTTCCCTGTTTCACGCGCCATTTAAAAACAAGCAGGTCATGCAATGGAAGGAAGTTTAACAAAAACGTCTGTTCTATGCTCATAATAAAGGGTAACATCTTCTTCAAAATACCTCTAAACGAAGCAAAATCAAATCCCAGGATTGATTTATTTTTCTGATTTCACAAAATCACTGATCATCAACTCAGAACCAGCATGAAGACAACAGATGCAATGTCTGTAATTTTAGTCAATAAAATTACAGGAGCTTTTAGTTTCCGTCTTCAGTAACTAATAAACACGGAAATATTCAAAAATATATACTACCTATCCCCAGTCAAAACCTATAATTTTAACGCGTATTCACGTTGAAGCCCGTTAGCACTTTAGAATATGTACTAATGTAACAGCATCACCCAAATCGTATGAAACAATACTGTACACCTAAAAATATATTCTAGTCTTCTGCATACAAATACATTTAAAGTGTCTGAATTTTTATACCACTTTTGAACCAAAATTAACATATTTATCACACCGAAGCCTACTGAAGAGTGATTATACTTACTTAATGAACTAAATAATCCTATATAACCTATGAACCTAAGGTTAAAATGTTTCTTTTTAGAGAATTCCTTAAACTTTGGCACGCTACACGAAAACTGCTGCTGTGATCAAAAGGTGTCCAATGGCAAAGTAGCTCTAATGAACACGATGAGATGTTTTTGATTGGAAAGATACGTTTTTATACCAAGTACTTTTATAGGCAACTCCATCCCTGTAATTTCTACGCATGCTGTAGTTGCTGAAACCGGTGCTTTATGCCCAGATAACTGCTAGTGTAGCTATTTAGTACGTGTCAAAACCAAAATACTGCGCCGCTGTGCGCGCATTATATTTTACGAAACGCGCATCACCTAATAAAGCCTGCATGCCGCATATATATACCGGAAAACGGAAAATTATACATATGGATGTTTCTTTTTGGAAATTTACCCAAGTAGGGCAGCCAACAACATGTTCAAATATTTTGTTGCTAATTATAAAAAGTAATAAACAAATGAGCTTTCGAACATTTGAAAGTATGACGCGCTACTACTTTTAAGTAAGTGTTACATTTGGTATTTCAAGAACATGGGTGGAACTTTAGTAGTCTAAGAACACGGAGTTTGAACTTAGTGGTCCAAGACAAGGATGGGGTAGTCATGTTTATGACCTACCAAGTGGGTTTTAAACTAAGGTTATGCTGAAAACGACCACAACATCCCGCGGCCGATAATATGGGAAAGCTGAAGAGTGCCACGTCGATTATCATCGATTATCATCGATTCATGACATTATTAATATGAACAAATATTACTTAGAAGAACAATTGTCAAACAGACTGACTCAGAATATAACAAAAATATCTTGGAACTCCAAGTGCACAAAGTCTACTATGCATGTGGTGAATACTTGTGACTATGTTATAGTTATATCATTTTTTATCTATAGCTGGAAACTCTACAAATAACCTTATAAATGAGTAGGCTACATCAAAGTACCTTGATCAAGTATTCCTGCCAAAGCTTTCAAGTGGGTAGGTCGAAAACGATAACGGAATCGTGAAGACGTATAAGAGTATCACTGAGTGTCATACTTTTCTAAAATTTGTTTTCGTAAACTCAGAGGGCGCCAACCATACATGCAGCAACAGATGATTAATTAAATATGAAATGTTAAAATATACAATTTTTCAATAATTTCAACTACATCCCGTTGAGCTTCTTCAATGTCAGCAGCCAGGTATGCAGCGGTAGATGATTTATTAAACTTAAAATGTTAAAATATACAATTTTCAAAAATTCTAACTACAACCTGTTGAGTTTCTTCAGTGTTACCAGCCAGGTATACAGCGGTAGATGATTTATTAAACATAAAATGTTAAAATATACAATTTTTCAAAAATTCTAACTACAACCTGTTGAGCTTCTTCAATATCACCAGCCAGGTATACAGCAGTAGATGATTTACTAAACTTAAAATGTTAAAATATACAATTTACAATTTTTCAAAAATTCCAACTACAACCTGTTGAGCTTCTTCAATATCACCAAGCCAGGCATAATGCGGCGTTCACGTTATAATGTCCCCAACGTTTGGAACCTATGTACACCACACAGTGTCATTGCACACTGTTGACACCAGGGTGTCTTAGACACCCCCATGTTTTTAGTAAATTTTTTCAAAAGTAGCTAGTTACTCGTGTTACCACTTCTCGACAGTGTCAGGCACACCGTGTCTTCTGGCAGTTTTACTGACAGTGTTCGGAATTATTTGAGTAATGTTCATATGGGCTAGATACAAATATTGTAAATTTCGAAAAAACTACACAATATAGTGGACTAATAAACCGCATTAGCTACAGACAGTATCCGTTATAGTCTATTCTCGCCAAATTGGTAGCTAAGAAAGTGTACGATACTGTCAAAAAATGTAATAGCTAAGGGTGTGTGGTACACCCTCGGCAATTGATTTCCATACAGTATGGTTGTTACCCTGGGGTGCAACTCTGACTGTTTATACGGTAGGGTCGCGACTACAGAGGGACAAAAGTTCAAACAGCGGGGACGTTATAACGTGAACGGCGCATAAAGCAGTTGAGTTGTTAAACATAAAGTGTTAAAATATACAATTTTCCAAAAATGCCAACTATTACCTGTTGAGTTTATTCAATGTCACCAGCCAAGTATACAGCATTAGATGATTTAATTAACATAAAATGTTAAAATATACAATTTTTAAAAAATTTCCATTACAACCCGTTGAGCTTCTTCAATGTCACCAGCCAGGTATACAGCGGTAGATGATTTATTAAACATAAAATGTTAAAGTACACAATTTTTCAAAAATTCCAACTACAACCTGCTTAGTTTCTTCAGTGTCGCCGGCCAAGTATACAGCGGTAGATGATTTATTAAACATAAAATGTTAAAATACATAATTTTTCAAAAATTCCAACTACAACCTGTTGAGCTTCTTCAATGTCACCAGCCAGGTATGCAGCGGTAGATGATTTATTAAACATAACAGAGAAGCATAGCCCATTACGCTATGTTTCCGCAAATATATGGTCACCTAGTTGTGCCTTTTACTAGTTTTGGCTATGTCCAATGTGAAGTTAGTGATGCCGACGGTCCAGACGAATTTATGCTTGTTTCTGCCTTATAATCTTGGAGCAATTTGTATAACGGCAATTTATTACATAGCTAGGCATGAAGGTTCAATTTCTGGTTTTGCTTTTTTGGTTTTTGTTTCTCGTTTTTTCATTTATCATTAAAGTCCAACAATGTTTAAGATAGTTGGAAATTCGCCGACCGAGGCGCTTAGTATATAAAGTATGTAAGGGTATATATCGTTATTATGACGAGGAGATATATACCAATGCATATAATACATACTTATATAATGCATCTAAGGATATATCTTTACAAGGATATATTCATATAAATATATAAGCAGATATAATTGAATTCGAGTGGAATGAGCTCGCTTCGCTCGCTCATTCGACTCGCGAGCGAAGCGAGCGAGTGGAACGAGAATTTTCAATTTTGGATCTGGAGGGGGTTGAGGAGGTCCTGTGTGTGTCTGTGAGTCTGTTGCACTTGGATCTCGATAACGGTTAGGCGGATTTTGATGCAAGATAGCTCATTCGAACCGTAATGGTCGATTTAGGTGTAGTGACGGAGCCCGATTTTTGAATTTTTTCCTGTGGGTAAAGTTATGCGGCAAAATGATGTCATTTTGGCCCATTTTCGGGCACCCCGTCCAGTTTTTGCGACTTTTCTCAAAAGGTAAACGAGGTATTCGCAAACTAATAGGCCTATTCCATGTAGCTTTACCAGGGCTTTCCAATGATATATAACAAGTTTTTCAACTACTCCCAATCTGGAGTCTATAAGCTTATAATAATATGCTATGTAATAAATTGCCGTTATACAAATTGCCCCAAGATTATAAGGCAGAAACAAGCATAAATTCGTCTGGACCGTCGGCATCACTAACTTCACATTGGACATAGCCAAAAGTAGTAAAAGGCACAACTACGTGACCATATATTTGCGGAAACGTAGCGTAATGGGCTATGCCTCTCTGTTATGTTTAATAAATCATCTACCGCTGCATATCTGGCTGGTGACATTGAAGAAGCTCAACAGGTTGTAGTTGGAATTTTTGAAAAATTATGTATTTTAACATTTTATGTTTAATAAATTTCATATTTGGTGAAAAGTCGTTGGAAATGCACCTAAATGTGTGCTTTTTGTTGCTTTTAGTGTCTTATATGGGGTTTTCTGGGCAGATAAACTCATTGCAAGTGTTAAAAATATTGTTGGGCAAATATTTTTTACACTTCTGTAAAAAGAAGTTCTGGTTCATACTTGGCATAAAAAATGACGTTTTCGAAATATTTGGTGAGTAGTCGTGGCAAAAACACCTGAATGTGTGTTTATTCATGGTTTTAGTGTCGGATATGGGGTTTTCTGGGCCGACAAGCTCATTGCGAGTGGCAAAAATATTGTGTGGCAAATATTTTTCACACTTCTGCTTCGGGGGATTGTTCTCATCACTCGAATTCTGGCTCTCAAGCGAGCTTCACTAGTATATATATGCACATATACATTGTATTTCACTGACATGCAAACCACGCCCACCATTATACATTATACCAATAAGGATGCATCCTTACAAGGACATATTCTTATACAGATAAATATCACTATTAAGAAGGGCATAACCTACATTTTACATCTATTAATGCACACTAATTCATGCAAGGAAAGTGTGAAAATATTCGTAACAGTCAGATCATTATGCCCAAAACGGTGAAAATGGCTAGCTAGCACTGCAGACTAGCAAACATACATATAACTGAATTACATAACGCTAAATTCGTAAGGATGCGTGTCCGTATATTTTATTTTAAAAAGTTTCTGTGACGACGTCGATGTTGACATATCTTTCGGCGCTGAATAATACGCATTTAGAGTTTCATTGTCGCCGATTAACAACGCTTAACGATAAAGCCGCGGCTGGGTATGTTCAACGGTGTTTTCTGAAGTAACAGGCATCAATAACGTATGTGTTGAAAATGGTACCATAATTTAAGGTAATGCAAGGAATTTTTCTAGTCAAGATACATACTACCACCTGGATTATGAGTATTCCGAATTTGAACAGGGCAAATTTCCGACAAATCAGTTCGTCAAGGCCTATAACGCAGAATCACTAAACCCCCACAGTGTGTTCAACATTTATAGAGCATTTAGATATAATGCATCATTTACCCTAAGATGTGTGCACGTAGGGTCGGATTCTGTCACAGACCCAACTCCTGCTTGTGACAAAAAGGCACAGCCATATCCTGCCCTTCATAAATAAAATAATATGCTAAGCTATGCTAGTTCGTTTGTACGAGCCGGGAGTGGCTATGTCTCAGGGTTTGGTAGCCGGGACGGACTACAGAAAAAATATTTATTACATTCAGTTTAGCAGATTGTCTTACAGGGCAAATATTTCGCTCTAGGCACAAAAAAGACAAGATTAGTAGTAATTAACGCAAGACACATAAATGCAGGTAAAAATAAATACGTAAATATTGCTATTTTCAAAATGTTTGTTTTTAAGCGCATTTTCCAAGCCAACCTAGTAGCTATGTAAGGTACGTTCTTTTATGCATGAAAATTACGCTATTGTAACTGGAAGGATATTTTACGAATATATGACGATAAATATCACCAATTTCCATTTTTAGCGATATTCCATTGTCGTCATATATTTCTTTTTTTAGAGCCGGCTGCGGCTCTTGTGACAGTTTATCAGCCTCGCTTTACTATTAGCTAAATATATTTGTAGTCTGGCTCGGCCCAAAAAATGTCACACTGGCTGACCGAAGCTAGTTAAGCATGACTTTAGGGCCACGGCAGACTGTGACAAGATCCGGTCCCGCTGCAAACATCTTAAGGTGCATAATTTGAATTCACGCTACAATTATTTATAATAACAGTTATGAAACTGGCAGCTGATTGTAAAACTGATAAGCATAATTAGTTGTTTGCTCAAAGCATTAGTTTGAACATCAGCGTTGCATTCTGTTTTTGCTAGAGACATAAGCACATTTTCAACGTTTTTAGCTAGTTGTATTTTGATGATATAATGTTATATCCTGATGTGGAAATTTTTGTTCATTTGTATAAAGAAAGGACATACGTCAGTTTGCGACATCATTTTCTTTCTTTTGTCAGATCGAATAACCGATTACGTCTCACAGGAATTTATACACTTATAGTCACTAACTACCATAAGCAACTGCAGAGTAGTTACTGCAGAACCACTTCGATCCTATTGCAATTTTTAGTGTCGGACTTTATCGCCCTGGACAACTGGCCACTAACCTATGCGAGACTAGCCATAAAAATTCAACTGTGTCACATGACACTATGAAAATTTTCACTGTTTACGTTAAATATTAAGAAAAGGATATCTTGTGTAATACAGATGTTGATCAGTGTTTGCTATTATACATTTTTGTAGGATAATGATAAAAACAACGCACCGCAAACTATCACTTATCTTAAGAAAGCACTTTAGCTGCGAGCTGTCATATTGGAACGGCTGTTATATTTTTTCTCCTTTGTATGCAAGCCTCAGATTAGCTTTTCTGTATAATTTTGGCGTAGAGACAATTTATTTTTCATTCAGTAACTCTAGGCTGTAGCACATTTTCCGTTGATGAGAATTGCAGCCAAAAGAATATAATTTTTTACATAAAACCTACTGCGCCAAACGTAAATGACGGAAAAACTAAAAACCAAACTGGTGGTACTACACATAAAAGGACAGAAGGGTTATCCGCTGAGGTTCAGACAATACCCTCCAGGCGTCGCCGATATCCCCTGAGAGGTAGATTGATCTCTCTGAGGCTCCGAATTGCCAACAAAGCCTAATGCGCGAAAAATTCATGCGAAATAGTCAAATCTCGAGCAAAAATTGGGCGAAATTGATAAAATTTGACAAAAGATATGGGGAAATTGGTAGAAACGAATGCCAAAAGAAATTTGAAAATTGGAATTGTAGAAAATTTCAAAAATTTATTGACGACCTCTCCTGGCGACAAAACTTTCCCCTCCCACCGTAGTACCAGCTATCAGCCTTAGACTTCATCCACGCATGATTTATATATCTTCCACATTTTATTAGATCCTATTTGCAATCTCATCTCATGCAATTATTATCCTGAATTTTTTAACCTTGTAGAGAATGACTGATAAACATATTTACATGTTGTTTGCAGTCGTACAACTGGGTGGTCTCTTAAACCATTTTCACAATCCTATACTAACTTATTAATGCCTCAACAGACTGGTCATATTAGCCCTGATGGCATTGCCCAGTAGGTAATTACAACTTTTAATTAATGCGGGAAATTTTATTGGTTTGCAATTTGTAAATACTATGCTCATTATACAATAATAGTTACAGTGTTCAGCGGACACTGTAATGTTTCTAGCGTGAGCCTATTCCCATTCCCAATAAAAACTTCCAAGTTCGACAAAGCGCTGGAACTTGTTTTATCTCTAACCACATTGATGAATAAATATATGCTGCTGAAACATAAATGTTATTACTAGGCTGTGAGACTAATGTAGAATTTTATTACAACGACTATAAAACTCAGGAAAATATTAGATAAATCCAATGATGTCTTATATCGATTGATATGTTCAGGGATAAACAAATGCATTTGTATCTAAAATCTCTTATTTAACGCCCAATAACTTAAACTGTGTACATTTTGAAGCCGAAATTACAACATATCTAGTTGTTATCCTACATAACTTAACCAGAAAAGTGATTCGGTTCAAATTTTTACAGTGTAGAAGATCATAAAGATTAGTACACGTACAGTTATGCCGCTCAGATAGTAACTCTATTCACAAGATAATAAGCGGGCAAGGACCTGCAGTTTGGTTGCAAAACGTTGAAGATAGTCCTACAGCCTCCTACATCCCATACCCGTTTGGTTGACTTTGGCACAAATTCTGACAATGCATGTACCTATAATTTCTATGGACAACATATTGCTGCCCAAATGTTGCTGGTGTCTGTAATCTGTAACATCACGGCAAATAAATAAACTAGTTTTGTTTAATGCTGAACAATAAATGGTATTATATGTACGGAATTCACGTTAGTTATTTGTTACTCGGCAGCTGATCATTGTTTATAGTTTCAGGCGGTTAGCCTATAGAAACTATTTGCCTAAGCCCAACGGTTGACGCTCAGATTGTAGTTCAAAAATTAATCGTGTTTAACAGATATGGTAGAAGTTAGGGCGATATTGGATAGTTAATGTTGTGCATGAAATATTTATGATTTTAATGTCTTATAATTTTGACAGCAATTGTAAATGCTTTCAAAGTAAACTTAACTTGCGCCCATCGACTATCCTATTTTGTAATAGCCGACAGCGAATCGCAAACCATTATTACGAAACAAAAACGGAAATGTCAGCGGTTTTTCGATAACGGAAAGTTGGCAAAATCAGAAACAAGTACCAGCAATTACACCTTGTGTTGTAACAGATTTTGACGATTTTGAATTTGCAGTGAAAACTGTTATCTTATGCCAATAAGCTTTTCATTTGTATTTGTCGCTGTTCGCGAACAAATTTAACGTAATAGTGACGTCACCAATTAATCGGCCCCTTGGTTTAGCTTGCAGCGTTCACGAACAAAGCCAACGAATCCAAATCCGGTAGATTTTCGTTTGCAAAAAATTCGGTAATTTTCGTTCAATTTTCGCGAACACAAATTTGCCGGATCACTATCGCAGAGCTTTGTGTTCGCGAACACTTTTGCGCCAAATTACGGTTTGTCAGAAAACGTTCTGTAACAGATTTTTAACCGAAATAGCAAAATAGGATTATTGTTGGACGTGATTTAAGTTTACTGTCGCAAAAATGTGAAATCATATGTTCTTTTCAGGCCAAATCTTGTCGTCCACAATAAAATCAATATATTCTACCAATATTGTACATGAAAATTAACCTTCAGCAATATCGTCATCTGACACTCTGATAGATTGATCTTCTGCTATTGCGTAGTTTTTACAAAGTGCACAATTGACCAAATAATACGAATTTTGTTACTACATTGTATTATTTAGATATTTAGTGGCTTCACATAGATATTTTATGTAAATATATTTCTGCTAATTTTAGATATTTATAAATTTATCAAACTCTTTCCGCTAAATGTTAAATGAAATTTATGCAAATTATTGCAGCGAACCCTAAAAGGTGTACAGCGATACTAGGATGTTTTATCGAGAATGACAGATGTTGGAGGAATTTCTCCAAGAAAGTAATTGCCGCTCACGGTAGAGATTTGAACAACTAGCTTCAGTTGAAATCCATCATATTTGAATAGTTATTACCCGAATGTTTATGTGTCCTGTTTTTGGTACCAAGGGCGTCACAAGCTCTTCAAAAGTATTTCTCACGACCATTAACTTAGGTTTACAATCGATGCTAATTAAATCAATCAAAGTAAACGCAAAAGCGTCACCGAAACATCCATCGCGCTACATACAGTGGGAATAAACGGGGGTACAACATGATATGAGGCATCGGCGCATACTTTACAGAATCACTTTTGGATTATTATAGTTATATATTTTATTGTACTGTTACTGGTTATGTTACACTTTATTTTTCAATATATTTCCCAACAGAATCGTGTTTATAACGAATAAAAACTTCTATGAATTTTGCTGCGATTATTAACTGTTCAATATAACTCATTTAAATGAACAAAATATATCTTCAGGGTGCGAAATCATAATTTGTTGTGCAGACATTTTAAAGCTGAACCAATCATTTGATCAATGCCAATAAACATAAATTAATTCCGAAAAGGAACACAAAATCATTGTGCAATTAACAATATCTTTTAAAGCAAAAGGAGAAGAAGCCTACAAAATCCAAAGTTTATCCAAATTAAAAAGAAACAAAATCATTTCGTATTAAGCTTCTGAAAATGTTATGTTTTAAATAGAAAACTAAAATTTATATTTTTCTAAAAATTTTAGATATTAGGATTATCGCGTACATCACAAGGACTCATTAATTTGACATTGCTAAAATACACACTACTAAATAAACATAACGCTGGACAGTGCTACAGGCATATGAAGTGTTATTTTACACAGTATAGCACCCAGAAAACCTTTATATGACATATCAATTTTCGGCAAATATTTATCATATTCGTTGTTAAATATATATATTTCTCTATGTATTCCCAACTAGCGTTAGGTATTTACTACAATAAATTCAAGAAAACTATGTAAATCTTGTTTCGACACCACGGATTTATTGAAAAAAAGAATAACTTAGTATATATCTATGGAATAATATAATTTCGACGCAAAAATACAGCCCTCTGGTTGTGCCTTCTGCTATGATTGACTATGTCCAAGCTGAAATTTGCGACGGCGACGGTCCAAACCAATTTCTGTTCGTTTCTGAATTATTTCTTAACGCGGTTAATATAATGGCAAATTTATAAAATAGCTGGGCACAATCCGATTTTCCTTTTTGTTTTGTGTTTCTTTTTTTCAGTTATCATTAAAGTCCAATTTTCGCGGTAGTTTGGAATTCACCAAGGCGCTTAGTGTTTATTATCGTTGCCTTTAATTGAAATACCTTATAATATATATAATATATACAAAAATTATATAACACGCGCCCAGCATGTTTTATGTATGACAACATAATTCTTCGTGAGAGGATCCTGGGTTAACTACAGCCAAAATGGCTATCAGGTATATATTTTACAACACAATACAATCCAATACAATACAATTATAGCAGGTATAAATTTTACAATACGCGAACAGCATGTTTTATGTACAAGATACTTTCTTTGTGAGAGGATCCTGGGATAGCTTTCGAAATAGTTATCAGGTATATATATGTTAGCTTTATTTCGACAAATAAATTTTTACAGATATATACCATATCATGGCCAATAATAATGAAACCGATCCAAAACCTGAACCTGAACTGCCAAGAGATAAAGACTGGTTGGTTGGTGTAATAAACGAGAAATGCCCCGATTCAAACGGTATTCTGAGCGGATACAAATGTGAAATCATTGGTGAAGGAAAAGGATTTTTGTCGAAAATTACCCGAGTTACACTGGAATGGGATCCTGAAAGTAAAGGTATATACGCGACAGTACGTATTGACAAAAGATTGATAGACAATAAAAATATATTTGAGAAAATGTCCTAAAATTACCTATTTTTATTATGCATCATTTACCTTAAGATATGTGCACCTAGGGCCGCATTTTGTCACAGAGTCAAGTCCGGCTCGTGACGTTTTGGCATAGTCTATTCCGGCCCTTGCAAAATAAAGCGCACACCCTAGGTAGACCAGTACGTTTATAATAGTCGTGCTGGACCATGTATCTTTATGTTCAATAGACGGCGGTGGCCGTTGGAGCGTATTTATTTACACTAATTTCCATGATACAAACTCATTACATGCCGAAGCAGGGGTTCAGGGGGCTGTCCCTCTACGCATACGGTTCTGTCCTGGTCTACCTGTTGAGCCCAAGGCCTTACCCCACACCCATTGGTGCGTCTCGCCTACCCATCCCCCTCCCCCAGGCCACCCCGCCGCGTGCCAAAGGCGCGCGAAAAATGTTATGAAAAATTAGCCAAAATGATGTAAAATTTGAAAAACTGGGTAACATTGGCAAAATGTCGGTGGGGGTCTGCCCTTCCTACCCCCTGAATTCCTCGTGTCGGCGCTTCCCCTTTGAGACTATCCTCCCTGACGATCTCTCCTCTCCACCGGAAGAACTCTACCCCCTGAGACGACCTCAGAGTTCGTGTTGATTTATAGAATGGATGTTAAAAAGAAATGCTTTTATTGATTTTTGGTTCTAGGTAAATGCCTCTACATCCCGATTATTTTTTGTGACCTTTCGACAACTTCAAGAGTTCTCATTACTGGAAACATGCGCAGCGCGCTGACTTCTGTATTATATAGATACATGCGCATAGCGGGTTATACCCTGGGGCATCGGACCCCCTCTCGCAGCGCAAAGCGCTGACACTCCGACTGATCAGCCAACTGCTCCAGCCACGGCGCCACAGGCGTTAAACACATAGGACTTGAAAACGCCGCACCGCTTCTCCCCCGAAGCCAGGCGCCCAGCGCCTCCAGCACCGAGGGCGCCGCATGTGATCCCCCAGCCCGGAAGCCTGGACCCCCCACCGGCCGGTAGACTACCACTTCATACCTCAGGCATGGTACATTTCGCCCGCCCGTTTGGTTTAGTCATGCGTAAAAGCAGATCCACTACTTTTGCAATTTAGCAATATCGCTCTGTGTCTTAACTACTGTGTCCGCGTGTTTTCGAAGGCAGGAGCGGGGGTGCGTATGCTTAATACGGGGTAGATTTGGTTTCAGGGAGGAAGCTCACAAAGTCCAAACCTTCGGGATGGCAAGCCCCTTCGGGGTGGCTCAGTGATTTATATATCACGCACCTGGGCGAGGGGGGTGCGGAGCCTTCAGGGGTTTTAGTTTGGTGTGAGGGCGACACTTACAGTGTGTAACTTTTATCATCACCTGTGGGCAAAGTAATATTGTGCACTTAAATACCGTTGAAATTTGCGGAGATTTTGCTTATCGAGACAATGTTAGCTACCACAAATCATGCAAGAAGCCCAGTATAGGAGAGGGACCAAATGTGCGTCACTTAAATGAAAGGAATTTTGAATTTTCGGTTGAGTCTTATTTGGACAATCGTAATTTGTTAAATACTTTGCTGATCTGCGCCATTTTTGAAGTGAGCCTAGCCCCATCATATGTCTACTAGTCTGTTGAATTCCGCGGTCGTAGAGTAGATTGTGGCAATATTACACAATCCGCCTTCATACCTGTAACGCATTTGCTTCGCCAGAACATTTTGGGAATTACATTCGATTCTGTTCTGGAAGCTCCTATGATGTACGAGGACATCCTCACACGTGGAGTGACGGCATCTCGGTTCTACGGATTTCGAAGACTGATGTCGTGATTATTCTAGAAGATTCTTTGATTATATTTAAAGACGGTTGCTTACCACAACTTGAGTTACTGATTAGTTACTGCTGAAGTGCTGTTTCATTACTGTTCAGTTTACTGTTTCTTATTGTCTCGATTCAACGTTACTTTTACTGGCTTGTTTACTACGTTTTGTTCACTTACTTCTGTTGGTTTTCAATAAACGTCTGTTTTCTACCTCTCAACGTGGATCTACGCCTCTGGGAATACAACAACACCTACGAAATCCCAAACTGACGCACATTGAGCGGGGGGCCGCAAAGTGCGTCATGCGGTTTTAATGTGCGTCAGTGATTTTCGTACAGCATTAAATGATCATCAGTCAATGTGGGTCATGGAAAAAAGGCCCTGGACATATCTTAATGAAGCAAGCATGAACTAAGCTGCGCTGTTGGCGGCGACTTGTCGGCATTGGCACAGTATATGATCCTCTGTGATCAAGCAATTGGCCAAATTCAAGCTGCGTGGCTGACGTCATAAGCTGGTATGCTGTTCTATATATGCCTAAGTTAAGCTTTGGTATATGGCTTAGCTTATCTGGCTGGTGTGCCTAAGCTTCGACCTTTATACGGCCCTTAGATTATCACTAAACTTAAGGCGGGGGCTACCGCCCTCCGAAAACCCCCGGTAAAAACCTTTTCGTTTTCTAACGATATATATAGCGTTACGCTCCTCAGCTTGACTTGAACCGCCAGTAGTACACATATAATAGCTAGGTTACTGTGCCAAGCAAGCTTGGGTATTAATGGTAAATATATGCGAAACGACGTCATTTCGCAGAAAAGTTAGATGAAAACCGATGTAACTCAAATTTGGTTTGAAGTTCGAATATCATAAAAGCGATTCAATGGTAAAGATATTCCTTTTTGAATATTACAGCATTGTATTAACTGGTACTACGATAGTACTTGGTCAACCAATGGCTTTGATAGAAATTGAAATTTGACTTTCAGCATATATTTATGGATCAGCCTGCAACTTTAAAAATTCGTTTAAAGCCCACAATGAATACAAATTTGCAGTTATGTCTTCAAACCATTATTCCACCTAATATAGCCATGTTTACTATGCTGCAAGGTGCTACAACCGAACTCCAATATACTGATATCTGGGTTGGTTTGTTCGCGGAAAAACGTCAGACCGGAAAAAACGGTTTTTTTCCGGAAAAAGGGAAAAAACGGCAAAACTCAAAGCTTTACCGAAAAATAGCTGGAAACACAGTTTTATGCCAAATTGAATCCCGTTGTTCATTGTTAATGCCGCAATTGCAATCTTGTCACACAGAAGTTGGAACCACACGGTGCAACGGCGCTTGAATGTTTCCAAGGGGCAGGCTTATGTGAAAATCACACGGTGGCTATATCGTCGACTTAGCTGTAACAGCAATACGTAACGGTTTAAGACAATC
>JASANE010016750.1:0-16439 GCA_030248225.1 Trileptium ribeirensis | reverse complement strand
AGGAGGGAGCAGAAGCGAGGACTTAGAGCTGCTGCTGAGCCTCGAACGCGTCAGTCAATCAGATCATCTTATTTCGGATTTCGAATTGGATCAATTAGTCGATTCATGGTTTGACTTTCAGACAGAACCAAGCTTTGGGTGGCTCCGCTAAGCGAATGATTAATTCGTTACACAAATATCGAAATGGATTTTTACTACCTACACTTTGGTTGCCACTATCGTACCAAAGGGTCCGTGTTCTTAAACATCATCATGTTGTTCCAATGAAAGATTATCAACTATACATAACATCATTTATGTATAGAAAGGCTGATTTACGATTCAAGCTGCTAGACAAGATACAAGTAATCATTTTGGAAAATGGGGTATATAAATATATTACACGTAAATATAGACTAGATCTTCTACTACCACGCGGATCACCCACATTATTACTTGTTAGTAAACAAGTTATTTCACTGACACATACATTTTTCCGAGTGTTAGTCATTTATGTCGGCGTATTGTTCTTGGAAATTGGAATATCGCGAACGAAATGTGTACAAATATAAAAGAAATCGAACTCGTAACGAATTATAGCGGATACTGAAGCATGGCCTATAATAGCAAAATCAGATTCTTATTTTTAGTAAGCGACAGCTTTATAGTCAGACCGTCACGTTGTTTTCGGATTTTGTCTGACTGCACATTTCCCATATATATTTTAACAGCTGCTGTGCGATATCAGTACCCAAATATAATGACGAGTTAATATGTTTCTGTTATTAATTTATAAATCTAAATTATGGTTGGGACCAATTCGGATTTTGTCGTCGTATCGACCTTCAAAAGTGGCCACTCACCTGCGATTCCAAATTGGCTGTAAAATACCAATGCCCCAATCGACACTACGAAAGTACATTCGCATTAAATGCCATGAAATATAGGAATTTAGGGTCCTACTATACTATATGCATATATTCACAACAATATATATAATATGCAATATATATAATATATTATATATATAATTACTATATATATAATATATAATATGCACTGTAGATATGCACATTTTGATCTTGCTAAGCATATATCTTTTTAACAAGTATATAAGACATATATCCCAACCGGCACTACCGCAATACAAGCTGTTTAATTATGAAAATCTGCCCCGTCCAGTGAAAAAATGTGTGTTCTTGTGTGTACTGTCAGTGTATGGGACATTTAACACTTAGCAGATTATTTATTAACAGTTATATGGCATTTAACAGACTAATTTTTATAAAAATCCGTAAAATATTATATCTGATTCTAACAATTTTTGTTTTAAACTTCAGAGAATTGTGCGTTAAAATACTTAATTAAAATTTGAGAAGATTTTCTCTGATATTTTAAGGATATTTGTCTTAAAATAAATCAAAGAAGTATTCTGTCACACCTATCGTGGCTAATTTATGGCGACAGCTTGCATTTGTCTTATATTGTACAATCAACAAATTGATTTGGGTATGAAGCGGTTAACCATGTGAAATTTTTATACCTTAAGCGTTTTTGTTGCGCCATTTACTTAAATATCAAATACTTTGAGAAATTGGTATCTATAATATGTATTGAACTCTTGCAAAATGATGATTGCTTGCTTTGGCAAATGAATGTGCGGCAATCAATTAGCACATTTTCAATGCAAACATCAAAAATACACAATCTGGCTAGTTTATCTTACATTTATGAAATCAGAATAAACTATATGAATGTAGATATGAACTATAGCTCTATACTATCAAAAACGCCGAAAAGTTTTAGGCAAATAAGTTTAATCAAATCCTTACTGTACGTTATAATTCAACTGATATTGTTCGAAAATATGGTTCCTTATTGACATATGCTCAAACCGTGTAGAGACGGATTATCCTCTTAGGCTAGGACCCCCTCTCGGGGAGACATCGATACCTCTGCGAGGTAGCTTGCGATCTTCCAAACCCCATGACTCCGCCTGTTGGCGGATAGGCCAGGGAAAATTGGGAAAAATCGGCCAAAAAAATATGAAAAACTTTGAGTCACAGAATTTTCGCAAATTATCTCACTTATAACCTACCTCACCCCCTTCCCCCGCCGATCGGTCTGGTAGCCCTGTGACCTCGGTCGCGCCCACCCCCTCCCCACAAAACTGGTGCCACCAATGGGACCTCGAATCTCTCCCGTGTATGATTATGTGAGTGTAAGCGGTTCAGCTAAGACGATCGACACTGTGAAAATATCAGCCCAATCGGTCTATCTATTACAAAGAAGTTGACGACAAGTCTGCGATATATTTCAGTCCCAAATATAAGTTTTATCAACCCTTGCTCACGAATCTGGGCAGATGCACACAAATTCTAATGAAAACCGTGTACCTTAAATTGCATCTAGGTAGAAAATACCCACCAACATCCAACATTTGCTTCCGCAATTGATTGCACTGATTGGACAACTTCGACATTCTAGGATACCGTGCGATTGTCCAAGTTGTCCTAGTAATCTAACTGCTCTGGTGGTACCATAACGGTCGAATGGCGCAACAAATCCTAATTTGCACGATTGCTCTGAATGCCCCAACTGTCTAATTGTCAAAACTGTTCCATCTGGCCGAACAGACCGATTGTCCTAACTGTCCTTGTTGTCCGCCGCACTGGCAATTTCCTTGATTAGCGTTATTTTAACTGCATTGGACAAATACGGACACCCATCAATGAGATATTAATCAGCACTAGATCACATAAGTCAGGCCAAAATAATGTATGGTATTAGCAATGGTAAATCCAAAAGTAATAAGGATTATTAGTATATATTTAAATGTGATTGTCATGTCACAGATCGAAATACAATTTCAGGTCGGTAAACATAACAGGCGATTATTTCAAAAAGTTAAATATCGCTACAGTTTCCCAATTAATAGCACATTTCGTCACACTTGGTATCTTATTTGATCTTATTTTTATACAGAATATCTACCACAACATTCTGTATAAAATTGAATTTATTAATGTAAAATGTGTTGTAAAATACGATTGGTAATACGAATTAATATTGATATAGGTTCTGGGACAATTTTTTGTTACTTTTTTAACAATTTATTGTTTTAATTTGTGCATTTCATTATTTTATTTTACTATTTCTCAGTTTTGAAAATGCCGCTGATGATAAAGTGAAACATATCTCTGCAGAGACGCCTTTGTTTTAATCTAAATATCTTAAGTGTGTTTTTTTTTTTAATTTTAGATGTGTTGACACTGGTCGAGGTCGAACGTGCAACGACCTGCGAGGTTGTGCGATGCAATCGGTTATGAAAAATGCAAAATTTGGATAAAAATTTATTGAAATATTTTTTTGTAGAACAATACTCTGATACGAAAATGATTTATTGAGTTGTGATTTTCATAAAGAAACATTCATTTCATCTGAAATTGATTAGTTTATAAACGGAATGAAGTGGATTTTTGTGCTATTCAGCATCTTATCGTTTGAACAAACAAAGGGGAGCTCTGTCCCGGACGTTGGGGGCAAATTTGGGCTTAAAGTTTGTTTAAACTGAGCTCAAATGGCTGATTTTGTATCCGAGCGAAAACAATGCCATAGTTGTGAAAAAATTTGAAAAAAAGTACAGATACTTAATACTAGCCACCTTCAATTCCAACTGCGTTCTGTTCGTTTACATTAGAGATACTTGCTTCAAAGCTGCAATTAAATATTTCCGATTTAAATAATACAACTGGTTCCGAACCAAAAATTTAAAATTTTCGGCTTCGGTTCTTTTCTACGATATTTCCAAACTTTCTGTAACCAACGGTACCCATGCAAATTTGGTAAGCCATAAAAGTTATCATGTAAATCAGGTAGTTGGCTGTCATATGCTGCCTCTAGGAGGTTTATTGTATATATTCTCAGCTTCTTGACAATCTAAGAGATAATCCGTTTGTATATCAATATTCCAATTCGTTTTGTAATTGTCAAAGAATCATGTCATGTCTATTGTTGGTGGTGAAAATAAAATTCGATGCGTTGATCTGGTAAATATTTCCATACTTTGATGTGGCACTTGGATTTATCTTTCCCACTCATGAATGTGGAGTCTGGATTTATTGCTCGTTCACAGAATAATGCGCCTATTTACTCGAAAATTTTTGTTACATACAACACGTCGTATATAATAATGTTATATACGACATATCGTATGTAACTATGTTACATACAACATGTCGTATGTAACAGTGACATCTCGGAGGTACAGGTCCCTGTGGGGTGAAGACCCTCAGGGGTTGGTGGAAAAAGTTGACGACCTCACAACCCCTCCGAGAACCCATTTTTTCCAATTTCACCCCCATTTTTGCCTATTATAACTCTATATATTTTTAATTTTTGCTAAAATATTCTGTCGCCTTCTGCGCGATGAAGGGATAGTGGTGCCGTGCAGCAACTAGGGTAGACAAGGGCCTTAGGGAGGGGTCTTCCAGGCCTCAGGGGTAATCCATTGAACCCCTGCTACGGCGATATAGCTGTAGTCCTAAATGGCGTCAAAGCGATCGATCGCATCCGCACCAGTCCGCTGTCCCGGGACGGATTATGAAAATTTTAGAAAACATGTCTGCCTGCTGAATATTTTAGGGAAAATGTTTTATGTATCATATATTTAACAATGTTTAGTTCAGGCAATACACAAAGTTTGGCTGGTGCACTGGTTATGCAATCTCAATCGAAATTTTATGCATTTTGTTCACATTTTGTCGGACGTTTCGTGAACACGCAAATCTGTTTATTGTTGATCATCTTCTAATTCAAGAGAACGACGTTTCAATTATCTATATATGCATTTACCCAGACTTTGCCCGTGTTTTCGGTTCCACTAGTACAAAACATAGGTGACCCATCCGTGCAAAATTTAGTATTCCACCTTGCTTAATATTCCCCCCGGTATTTTTAGCTTTCGACCGCAAGCCACCTGCTGGTAATAATATTCCGAAGAAAAAAATTTTTGGGTTCCCAAGGGGAAGGGACCATTGGGAGCTGAAAAACTCGTAAAAAAATTTTTTTATCAGGGATGTGGGTAAAATGAGTATTTTCTGAGCCGCCTCATCGAGCTTAATCGATTGATGCAAAGGTCAGCTCTGTATCTTCAAAACTGAACAAATTCGGTCTGGAGAGCCTAAAAGAAATGACCCAAACAGTTGTTATAATATTTATGTTATTAAAATAGATATGCTAAGCGATTGCTTTTGGCATTACTAATGCGGCGTTTACGTTATAATTTCTACCACGGCTTGGAACCTTTGTCTGCCTGTAGTGTGCGACACTCCGGTACAGACAGTAAGGGTCACACCCGAACCGTAAATCTATTTATGAGGGTGTACGACACATCCATAGCTATTACATTTTTGTTTACGGTGTCGTACACAACCTTAGCTACGAATTTCGCACGAAATAACAATAATGGACACCGTCTGTAGCTAATGAGGTATATTATTCGGTTGTGCTGTGTAGTGTTTTGTTTAATTTAGATATTTACATCCAGACTATATGCATGTTGACGAGAAAAAATTTCCGCACAATGCCAATAAAACTACAAGAAAGACATGCTGTGATGTACACCGTAGAAAAATGGCAATATCCTTAACTAGCTACCCTTGAAACATATTATAAAAAGGGGTGTCTAAGACACTCTGTTGTCCACAGTGTGCCTGACACTGTGTGGTGTACATAGGTTCCAAACGTTTGGGACGTTATAATGTGAACGCCGCACAAAAGCCATATAAGCATCGTTTGAGAAGTGATTTATTAACTGGTTCATTAACGCTTTAGCAAAGAAAAGAAAAAAACTAAATTTTGAAAATTTTTAAACCCGTTTGAATACCAGTTTGAACCCCGTGGTTTCTCCATTTCATGATGTTTAACTTTTCCCTTGTTTCCTTTTTTCTTTAAGCTTTCTCTATTTCAGTATCCCAGTTTTTTTAATGTAATTCAGTGCTCCTCTTTTTCACTCTCCGGAAGACAAAGCCGGTAACACATGAGTAAACTTAAGCTGCGCCCAGTATCATTCCTCTTTTGACTATGTACAAAATGCTGTTAGAGAACAACATATTCATTTCAATAGCCAATTGCAAATTTAAAAATTTCCGTCCGCGAATGCAGATAGACTGACTGCAAAACGTTGTAATTTCTGTTCGCTAACACAATGCGCCTGTTTGCTGTTTGACCATAAATTCATTTCACAATTCACAACGTGTCAATTCGGAATTCGCATTTGTTTACGCAACCGCATTTCGTTTTTTAATGATAATGCGTTTAAATCGCAAACATTACATTTGATGTGCAGGTTTTAAAACACTAAACGCAGAATTTTTAGAAAAATTCCATAATTCAAAGGTCAAACGCTCAGAAATCGGTGACTTAATGTTTTTGAAGTAATCGTTAAATGTGTAATTTTTGCTTAACGTTTTGGATACGTTGCCAAAACACCAATTTTATGATCTCTTATATGTTGACGATGGCTGGCATGCCAAACAAGCGATCGCCAATCGCTTATAACAGAAGGGGCGCACCTTACGCATGCATAATAATAATGACCTTATAACAATGAGTTGTAAAGAAAAAGTTACTAACATTTTAATAACTAATGCTTTTAAAGCATAATAATTTAGGCTCACATTATTAGTGCCATATTATTCACTGATATTATGCGCCGTTTACGTTATAAAGGACGACCATATGTATGTTTTGTGTCCCTAGTATGTCTCTACCACAATTCAAAATAACCATGATGAGTCCGAAGCTATTTTAAGATAGTGCACAAAGATAATGGTATAGTATAGGCTAAACCATAAAATATTTCAAAAAATAATATGTGTTACCAACACCATGCTGTTACTTACAGACGTTATATAATGTGTTTTTGCATGGTGCCTTTGACACCGTCAGTAAACTTACGCTTGTTGGACAAAATACCGGGCTTACAAGGATTATTGAAATCATTAAATACAATTCTGTAGCAGATTTTTTTTTCAAAAATTTAGCAAATTGTATTAACTGTGTCTGTACACATATTTCTGTGGGCGCTGCGTAATAATTCATCCCTTACATAATTCAGGTGATTTGGTTATTTCTTGTCAACGTCTGCGGCATGTCGTGGTCTGTTTCGCTATTACCCTCATCAGATTGATGATCAACTTAGTAGGGGCATACACATGTTCAGCCCAAAATGTTCTTTAACTACCGACTTGTACCCCACCAGTTTCGTGGATCACACAGTGCCTGCCCCTAACAGGTTTTTGATCATCATCGACTCGGATCCACTCGTGATGCTATGTATCAATCGGTTGTGACCAAGGGCGTAGCAAGGTCGCGACCCCCCCCCCCCTTTTGGTTCAACCCCAAACAAAATTTTTTAATGATTCCGGTTGAAAATTATGTCGGAAATTGTCCTAAACCTAGCCTCTCTCGCACTAGAAAACAATTACTTTCAATCGTATTTTTGATCAAATTTCACGTTTTTGTATTAAAGTTCGTTATTTTGGCAACAGTTGCATTTTTACTTGTTTATGGCGTAGTTGATATACCAATTTTGGACCCCGCTTTCACATTTCTGAGTGCGACCCCTCCTTTCTGAGCTCGATCCCCCTGGACCTTCCCCCTTTTAGGTACCCAATGTGGACCGCGACCCCCCCTCTTCAAAATTCATGGCTACGCCCTTGGGTGTGACCATATTTGATTTACTGGAACAAATACACTTAGAAAAAAATGATGTTATCCTTAGCAAATCACGAATTTAGCAGATGGACTAGTGTCCCAGGGTGCCCCAAACATTGGGTAGACATGATTCTTGTAAGATTTCATGGCGAGCAAGTTGGTTTTGTAGCGTGCTAGTAAATGACGGAAATGTTCATGATTCAATGTTCACAATGGTATTAAAGAAGTGGAACAACTTAGATCAGTGTCGAAATAGGTTCTGTAGAATTACAGGATCCCTAGATGATCCCCTGAGTCTAGACTTCCTGACAGCCTAGAGGATCCCTGGAGTCTAGGCTTCCTCACAGGGCCGATATCCTAGAGGATCCCTGGAATCTAGGCTTCTCCACAGCGACGATATAGGGGTTGTCAGTTTCGATTTTGAGTAAGCTTCGCTTTTAGATACTTACTTCAACCCATGAACGAGATTAATGCTGACTTCCTCCTGGTGTCGGTATTTTATGCTTCTCTACAGTGTTGGAGATCCGTTGAAACACTCGGCGGTCAGCCGTTGCTTCTGCTAACATCGCCAGCGGGATGAATCATTCGGCATTCATTTCAGTTCAAACACTCGGGTGGTTGAAGTGATTGAAAGCTCAACAACGGCGAAGGTCCCTTTTTGGGTAAGGGGTCCCCAAATTGGGAGTATAGAGATCTCTACTGCCGGGATACAAATTAATGCGGCAGTAAAAGTTTTAGTTCGATCATAAAATTGTATGATTTACCGGGAAACACGTACTAATATAGCAGTACGATTATATTAAAAATATTATTAACCGTTTGAAACTCCCAAAAATTCACACTAAGCATTAATTCACTCGTCGCTGCTGCGGTAGTTTGAAGTGTTTGACAACAGCTCCATAATTACGTATAGAAAATTGTCCAAAGTTGAAGGCTTAGTGACGGTGGCTAGAAGCCCACGATAGCCTGTTTTTATTTGGTTCAGCTGATTGCGAATGCACCTTCAAAACCCAACTTTACGACTACTATTTATAGGTTCAAATATTGTTATATACTTTGATTACTTAGTAGGTCCAAGTATTTTTTTTATATTTTATTGCAGTATTTTTCCAATTAAACTGCGCCTTTCAACCCAAGTTTCAAACCTTTATTACAAATGAACTATGTCAACCGTTGTATATGCGATTTTCACTTGTTCCAATCATGGTTTATCTTTAAGGATAGTCTATCAAGACCGGCATAAAAATCTGAGCGATTTTGGAATTTTAACGCGTGCGGTTGTTCTACAGCTAACAAAGTATGAACGCGCAGGGATGCATTACATAAGGTTTTAGCCTAATATTGGTCAGCAAATAATTCTAATGTGTAACAAAACAGATATTTGATATTAAAAATTTATGTATGAACAAATTCAGAGCTGGTCATGTATTTATTGTAACGTTAACAGGGCATACAACGTATTTTATGAACATAATAAGAATACAATGAATACGTGGCTATCTTTTTAGGCACCTCCGCTTTTGGTGTTATTCACTGTATCTTCAAACGACGATTGAGCCAAGTGCTAACGCGGAATATAGTCTGATATTGGGTTGTCTAAATTTCTTAATTAAAGGAATTGCCCCATTAAATCGATGTTGTACAATCTGCCGAAGAGCAAAAATCTGATCCACAGTGCTTTATGTGGGACGGCATTCCCCTTGATTTTCACCACACGAGCGCATCTACCACGGCCTTCAGTAGATCAACAATAATTGCTTCAATAGTTTTGTAGGAAGGAGATTCGCTTGTAGCTGTTTACAGCTTGTTTTGTCACCTATTTTCGAAAGCGGAATTGGTACGGATATTTTCCAGGCCAGAGGGATTTCTTCCTGAAGCCAAACCTTTCTTGCAATTTGTGGAAGTGTCTTGGCCTTGAAGGGCTTTCAAACGCTGGTCGGGATAACCTTCTCCAGGGCACTGCCAGATTTCTTTGCTCTGATAGCTTCTTCCACCTCCATAAGACATGAAGGTTCGGTTGATATCGCTTGTTAACCAGATCCAGCGATCTCGATAAGATGCAGTTACTTCGTTAGCGGCGAGTCCGAATAATAACTTCTACTGTGGTATATTCCAGAGCTTCCTTCGTGGTGTGCCGCAACATGTCTAAGTTGACTGATTCGTCGCCGAGACAGGTTAATGTTGCCCTCAAATTTGTTGCGGTCATTGGATCGGCCAGTCGCTGTGGTCCAATTCCTAACTGCTAGATCCTGATGTGGATAGACGCACTGAACACATACGCAATAGCTGACTGTGATCTAATTGACTTGATCTGTCGCAGTACGAACAGCGTGCCTTGATTGATGAGCGCCAGTGTTAGCTGGACGCCGATGAAATGGATTCATTTCCGTGTTTTACCTTCGTTAGATGCCCAAGTTTGGAGATGTCGTCGCTTATGGTGCATTACGGCATTAGTAGCAACCAGTCGATGGGCGAACAGGAAGGAAACGGTCGTCATTTCGCTTCGATGGAATGCAGTGTGTTTCGAGACGGCTCTCATCTGGTAGGCTTATTCTGAAGTCTCCGCCTCCTTCCAGGAAATAGCCTCGTTTTGTTTGACTAATGCATTGATATAGTTCTTCATAGAAGCAGTCCTTGATTACACCGTCCGCAGGCTTTGTTGGGTCTTAGCAGGCAATGATTGTCGTTGCAAACTGAGTAGCACCAAGTGTAATTCTGTTCAAAAGGCAGATATGAACCAGAAACGGAATTGGTCGTTCTACACACTTGGCAATAAGACGTCCTCAAAAATGCATGGAAAGTACTCGTAAAAAGCGATAAATTGGCAAAAGATGGCTGTTACTTTATCAAATTGCAGGCAGAGAGTTGGGTAAGAAATAGGGCAGGTTATCGAAGGATGGGAAAATTAAAGAATCGGATCTATTCCGCTAGCTTCAAACTACCAACGCAGCAACTCTGCAACGACGACAATGATACTAAATATCGCAGCTGCTTTATAGAAAGGAGTACCCTGACGGGGTACGAAATATGATGCTTTAGCGAAGAAGAAATATGGCCGATCAATAAATGTGGTAAGGGATGCAACATGGCACCTTAGGGTAGAAGAAATGTGGCATGGAAAGAAGTATGGTATCACACCGGGCCTATCTGTTGGAACATCCAATACAGGTGCGTTAAAACTGTGAAGATGTGGACATATGACGGCTGCGTTACGGGTACCGGTGTGCACCTAGTCGTCTGAAGTCGTCTGGAGGAAGTTAGACCACCTGTCTGGAGAGTAACCGAGCCGTGGGGGGTTCCAAATCTCAGATGGGTAAGTCCTTATACTCCTATGAGCATATATGTCTCATATATTCAAAGCGTTTGTAAACATCGGAGACATTCAACAGCCTTTGGAGAGCATCTAGTTCTAGTCAAACAAATTTAAAACCATAGGTAATTAGGAATTTATCTTATTCATTTTACCCTAAAATATTTACTTTTCTCCTTATTAAAAATAGCCCGGACAATTGATAAATTATTGTTTGTTGAGAAGGAAAATGATTTAGAAAAAAATCGGAAGCTGACACAGTTTATTGCGAAATTTTTAAAAGTTTCGTTTTTTTTTTTTATTTTGTTGTTTTCTTTTTTTTACTGTCGTAGAATCGGTTTAAGATTTTTGATTGAACGTTTTAAATAATCGAGTTTTTGTCATTATTAGCATAAGGTGCGAAGCACTACAGAGTGGTGCGTAGCAGCGGCGTAGCTTTCAATGCTTTTCGCGCATGAGAGGAGGGTATGGCGCCGGCGGAGCGTATGAAACTTTTCGAGCACTAGATAAGAGGGCGTGGCGGCGGAGCGCACCACGCTTTTCGAGCACTAGAGAGGAGGGCATGGCGGCAGCGGGAGCGGATATTTCGACCAGAGAAGAGGGCGTGGCGGCGGAGCGCCCCGCTTTGGGAATGAGGAGGAGGCTATGGCGGTGGCGGAGCGTCTGAAACTTTTCGAGCACTAGAGAAGAGGGCGTGGCGGCGGCGGAGCTTATAGCATGGGACAGCGGTGCTCTAAATTAATTCCCTGTAGAAGCTTCAATAGTCTTTCTTCCTCCTCAATTTTGGGTGTGTCCCCATCTCCCACTTTTGACTGAATAGCTTGCTGTTCCGCTAGCATGATTGCGAACGTTACTGTGACAAGCTGAACGGAAGTGCCTCTCATAAACCTTATCATTCGGTGGGACCTCCAACACATATAATTTCTCTAACTAAATTGTAAGATTACCCTTTGATAAAGGTAATGGAGCGTCTTATCAAAATTTATACATTGTAACCTCATCATTTATACTCAGTAATCATTGGAAGCAATGCATTTAAATTGCCTACAATTTTCTGTTTACCATCATCTAGTTTGACTATTTTTAAATTATAACTTTAAAATCTTCATGGCATATTCTGCTAATGTAATTATATCGCTATTGATTTCAACAATCTTCACGTTACATGTCACTAAAACACAAGCGCGAAAACAGGTAAGTAAAATAAATCATTTCTTGAATAAAAAACGTACTCACGCCGTGCCGCGGTGATGTTTATATGCGCTCCGTGGTTTAAAATTAGGAACTAAAATGAGTTTAAGGTTCATTAATGCAGCATTCACAGATGGTTGTGTGCAGTCACTGCAAATTGTGGTAAAGTTTTCGAAAAAAAAACTGGAACAGATACTGTGACACTTTAAGAAAACCTACTACAGAAACTGTGTCACATTTAGAAAAACGGCTACAACAATGTGTCATTTTTAGAAAACCTGCTGCAGAAATTGGGTCACTTTTAGAAAAATTGCTACATGAACTGTGCCACTTTTAGGAGTTCTGCTACAGAAATTTGTGTCACTTCATCAAACCTGCTACACTAGCTATATCACATTTACAAAAACTGCTTCAAATACTGCGTCAATTTTAGAAAAACTGATACAATAGCTATCATTTTATGAAAACTCCTGCCGCTTTTAGAAAAACGGATTCACAAAATGTAGAAACGCCTGCTACAGAAACTGCGTCACTTAGTGAACAAATGCTGCAGTTTCGGAAAGCAGGTTTTATAAAAGTGACACAGTGTCTGTAGCAGCTTTTCTAAAAGTGACACAGTTTCTGTAGCAACTTCTTCGAACATTTTACCACAATGTAAAGTAAATGCACACAACTCTCTGTTAATATTGCACAATCGCTAAATAAACTTTAACTTGTGGAATGGGTTAACCAATTTTACTGAAGTAACTTTAAGCCACACGCTCAAGCATTTTGCTCAAATTTTGATCATTTTTTGGAATTTTGGTAAAGTTTGAACGTATATACACTATTCAAACTTTTAAATGTTCAACATTTAGCCAATCGTCCATAAGATGTATTATCTGAAAATGTTTGAGGTCATATTTTGATATCAATGTTTGAAACATCGCAATTTTTATAAAAAAATCTGCCAAATTTTAATCAAATTTATATCTAAATGTTGATTAAAGTTTGGGCTCAAAATTTGAGCAAAAAGTTTGAGCATGTCAACACGCGTTTACATTTGGAATCTTTGACTATTCTACGAACTTTAGAGTTAAGCAGTGTTCTGAAATCCAATTATTACAGTTTCGAGGGCATGATTTCACTAACCACAATGAAAATAGTCATAGTGCACAAAATAACTGGATTTAAGTTTTTTGTAAGAATATATACTTAAACAGACTCGGAGATTTTACGGAAGCCTCAGCACCACGAATTATTGGCACAAATATATCTCATATGTATTTATGGGAAATCCGTGCATTTAATGGTGTTAGCCATACGACTTCAGGGTTAACTACTCAGTATATATACGTTATGTTCACTTATATCTAAAATCCCAACTCATTTATGTGGCTTTGAATCCTCGCGCCTTAAAACCTTTACCTATCGCTAACTGCTTTAATGGGGGTCGCAAAAACTCGGGCCCTATAGCTTTTACTACCTATTTCCAAAGGCCTAACTGAAGATTCCAACTTTCGCACCCAGAAAGCTATAACCGTGTATTGTTAACATTTCGCCACTTAGACTAATTTGTCTGGGTCTTTTCCTTTAGTCCCCTGGTTTGGTCGAAATTGGGCAATTTTGAAGATACAGCGATAATTTTGATACAATTCGACTCAGGTGGACGGGCTGACTGAGAAATATCCAGTTTAGCTGCTACTTTTGTGACAAAAAATTCTCTTGATTTTTGGGTACACCATGATGCCCAAAATATTCTAAAAAATTTCTTGTCGGTAAATGTATAATTTTATATTTCAATCCAAACGTATTAATGATCTGAATCGAATTAAATTAGCGCAGTCGTGCCTTAAAAACACATACGGTCATACGGGGAGACGGGGAATTATTATTTCCCTGACTCACATACCCCTCCTCTCCACGGTACCTCGCCGATCCCCCTGCGAGGTACCTGATCCGCCTGGGGCGCCCCACCCCTCTCCCTGCGCACCGAAGGCGCGCGAAATATAATTTAGGCAAACTTTGGCACAAATAAGTCGTGAACCCATGAATCGACAGCGTTGATTCTAAATCAATCGAATGAGCTTGTCAATGGGGTTCCAGTGATATATAAAGGCATATGAGAAAAAATTCTAAAACAGCTGGTCGAGCTGATTAGAATGGTGTCTAAATTATTGCTGTATCTCCAAAATTGGCCTGGACACTAAAGGAAAAGACCCATTTGTTTTAGGGCTTTCAATGTTCCGACTGTGCAACCGCTTGTTATTGCATTCGAAATTTTCGAATAATATACGATACTTGTCAATCAAGGTAAGCAGGAGTGTTAAAAACCTAGTGTTGAGTGTTCTTTAAAGATCGAAGAATTTTTTGTTGGTCAATAACTGTATTCAGGGGTAGTTTAACCCTTTAACGCCCGCACTAGCTTGCGTACCGTGAAATGTTTGACAAACTTAAGCATCCGCTGCGAATCGAGTCCTGATCGCATTGGTGAGAACGACGTACGCAAACAACTAAGCTATCTGGGAGCTGTTGCTCTGTTCCTTAAGAAATCGAACAAACTGAGTGAATAACAACACGCGTGCAAACATACTAAAGCGGCAAACTTTGTTCACATAACGCGTTGCATTATGCGCTAATGCCAAGCAACAGAGTTGGGCATAAGTTGCCGCGTTGTATACGTATGTTCGGCTATTGGGTTTGAAATATTCCATAAGAGTAAAATGACATTTAATTAAGCTTATCACGAGACAAAATAACGAATTCTGGCCAAAAACTTCTCTTAGTCCTACAACCACCACCAAGAACATCTAGGTGAACAAGGTCTCGATATACATTTTTCGTTCGGATAGATTTTAGTTTCAGAAGGGTTCTTTCTGAGCGCGGGGAATAAGAGGATTTTAAAATTTATAATGGACAAATTTTGATTTCTTTAAAATAAATAAATAAATAAATGTGAAGTAAAATAAAAAGAATGGCAAAAAAAATAAAAGTGAAATAAATTAGCTAAAATTTTGAGAAATAAATTGACGCATAAATGAATAAAAAATATATAAATTGTGTAAAAAGAAAGTATAACTGAGGAAAATGAAACGTAAAAAATTCAATACTGAAACTATCAAAATTTAATTAAATTGATTATAAATATAATTTCAAAACAAACAAAATGCAAAAATTAAAATGTAAAAAATAGAAAAATTTAAATGTTAAAATTTAATTCTGAAAAAATTATATAATTACGTAATACCAAAAAAGTAAGTAGTATGAAAAACCAAGCCAATATGTAATATTAACAGTAGAAAACATAAATATTTTGTTTAAAATTATAAATTAAAAAATGGAAATTATTTTAGTTGTGTCCACTTACAGTATTAGTAAATTAAAACAATTTCCATTTTTTAATTTTTAATTTTAAAGAACATATTTTGTTTCCTAGTATTAATATAATATATCGGTTTGTTTTTTCATACTACTTTTTGGATATTACGTTAATTATGCTTTTTTCAGTCTTAACCTTTAACATTAATTTTTTTATTTAAATTACATTTTAGGCTTAATTAATTATTATTTTATACGATATTATTTTACTTTACTGGAAAGAGCAGTACACAATTACAATAATTTACCCCTAATGCGTAGGCGTCGATAGGGAGCGTAGGACGGGCAACGCCTAAGGGTCGAACCTTCCCCCTCAAGCCATAGTTGCTTACACCCCTCCCTGAATTCTGCACCTCCACACCTACCCCTCCCCCGCCGGCGCACAGTACATCTTAGCAAACATTAGGATGAAAAGGGCAATATCGGAATAAAATTAGCAAAAAATTAGGAACACTTCGGTTTGGGTGGGGTTGGGGGTTGGAGAGTGCTACCGACGGCTTTCCCCGACGACATAGACAATCTCACCCTTCCCAAGCCTTCATCAAAGCCCACCAAGCTGACCCACCTTCGACACCTATGCCGTAATCGCATTTTTGTTAGATATTACAAAACAACGATTAGACTACTCAGTGTGAGGTAAATCTAAAAACTGATCTAACATAAATTTTGATAGCTTCTTTGAGGCGCAGGCGCAAGCTTCTAAGAATTATATACACACTGTGCAATTTTTTAAGCCAAACTTGACGATATTCTGTTGTGTGCAATTATATGTGACCCCCTTCGTGTATAGGTTATGGCTGTGAATCAAATTAGCTTATCGATGCCTATGGCTGATAAATTTCCGATATCTCAGAAACCAGATCCCTGCGGGTAGCATGGCTTT
>JASANE010016749.1:0-21804 GCA_030248225.1 Trileptium ribeirensis | reverse complement strand
GTCTCGAATCCAAACGAAATCGCACTTTGCGAGTTGTTGAGGAACGAACGACCGAGTCGGTGGATGCTGACGCTCTGGCAGCTTAAGCGAACGCATGAATTCAAAGAGTTCATTCATGAACGCCGGATTAGCGTCGTTGAGTTCGGCTGTGGTCGGTATGAAGAATTGATGCGGCAGTTCGACTGAGGTGCCGTAGACCATCTGGACCGGATTGAATCCATCCTTGTTAATCGCTGACTGTATGCCCAGCATCACCAATGGAAGGGCTTTGTACCAGCTGCTGTTCGTTGCTCGCGCTGTGATCGTGTCCTTGAGGATGCGATGAAAACGTTCGACCGCGCCGTTGCATGCTGGATGGTACGCCGTTGTGCGCCTGCGCTTGATGCCAAGTTGTTCCATCAGGTGACTCCATACTGACGATTCGAATTGCGCTCCTCGATCTGAGATGAGTGTACGAGGGACACCGAAGCGCGCTACCCAACCATGAAGAAATGCTGTTGCCACCGAGTCGGTTGTGATGTCCTTCACAGGGACTACTTCTGGCCAACGGGTGAATCGGTCTATTATGGTCACAAGATATCGGTATTCGTGAGAGTACGGCAGCGGACCTACGATGTCAATGTGCACCGTGTGGAATCGTGACGTCGTTGGTATGGTGCCGTCTAACCGACTTGGTGTGACGTGCAATCTAATGATGATGGACATTCACAATGTTGAACCCACCGTGCGACGTCTCGATTGACACCAGGCCAAACGAATCGTTCGGTCAACATCCGACGAGTGCCTCGAACGCCTGGATGCGCTAAGCCATGAAGCTGTTTAAATAGTTGATAACGCATTGTTTCCGGGACATAGGATCGTAGTTGTTGCTTGCTGGCATCGCAGATGATCGTTGCTTGCCCACATGGCATTTTGTTGAGTGGCAGAGTTGTCGAGGAGAAAAATTTGCGGAGGTTGACGTCCTCAGCTTGTGCTTTGGCTAATTCGTCGTTGAATTCAACAGAAATAGCTGCGATTGGTCGAGAAAGCGCATCGGCGACGATGTTGTCTTTTCCAAAGACGTGCTCGATGCGACAGTTGAACTCAGCGATGTAGGACAACCATCTGCTTTGCTGTGGCGTTGGCGTTTTCATGTTTAGCGCGTGCACCAACGGCTTGTGGTCGATTTTGACAATGAACGCGACACCGTGAAGCCATTGGAAGTGCTTCACCGCCAGGTAGATTGCCAAAAGTTCTCGGTCGAAAGCGGATTTACGTGACTCGGCTTCTGTGAACTTTCGCGAAAAGAATGCCAACGGTTGTATGACACCGCCTTGGAGTTGGTTGAGCACCGCACCAGCTGCTTGTGTTGATGCGTCGACTGTGGGCTCAAGTTTTGCTTGTCTGTCTGGAAATGCCAGTGTGACACTGGATTTCAGAGCCGCCTTGAAGTTTTTGAAGGCTTGTTTCGATGTGTCGCACCACTCTATCCTTGCGTTCGGCTTCTTTGTTGCGTTTCGCGTCAGGGATGTGAGCGGAGAAGCTATATCGGAAAAGTTGTTAACGAACCGATGGTAGAAACCGACTGTACCGAGAAATCGTTTGAGAGCTCGAACCGTTGTTGGTAATTCGATTTCGTCAATTGCGGATACTTTACTCGACATCGGCTTCAGACCGAGACTCGACACATTGACATCAACAAAGTTCACCGATTGCTGGAAAAATTCGCATTTCGACGGCTTAAGGTGGAGGTTGAATCGTTGAAATCGATCTAGGACAGTCTCCAAATGTCGTTGATGCTCCATCTCGGTTTTGCTAGCCACAATGACATCGTCGATGTACGCTCTTGCAAATGGGAGATCCAGCAATGTGATGTCCATTAGCCCTTGAAATGTCTGTGAAGCATTTCGAAGACCGAATGGCATCCTCCTGAAGATAAACAGCCCAAATGGTGTTGTTACAGCTGTTTTCAATTGATCATCCTTTGCCATTGGGATTTGATAGAACGCCGCGACTAGATCTAACTTGCTGAATACGGTACAGCCGTGAAATTCGTTTGTGAGGTCCGCAATGTTGGGCATTGGGTAACGATCTGGAACAGTTTGTTTGTTGAGTTGCCGGTAGTCACCGCAAGGTCTCCAGGGATCGATCGGATCATTCTTCGGAGCCATGTGTAGCGGTGTTGCCCAAGGTGACTCACCACGGTAGACAATACCTTGTGACTCGAGATCTTTGAACGTCTCTGCTGCGATGCGCAGTTTGTCACCGAATAGTCGCCGAGGTCGATCGAAACACGGAGGCCCGGTCGTAACGATATGATGTCGCACCGGGTGTGTCACGCTGTCTGTCAGATCGATTGGCTTGAACACTGAGGAATAACGTTCAAACAATGTTCGCGTAAACTCTGTTGTACTACAAACTGTAGCTTGACCAACATTGTTGCGATTGTTCGGGCGTTTGCTTTGCTCCACCGAGGTTAAACGATTGTTGAGGCAATCGATGGAGATACTGTGTTTGTTGAGGAAGTCGTAACCAAGAATTGGCGTTGAAACATCAGCTACGTGAAATGACCACCGAAACGTTTGCTGCAGGCCCGGGAGCACGAAGGACAAAAGCCGCGTGCCCTTGACCTGAAGAGGGCTACCATTCGCAGTGACGAACTTTGGTGCCGTTGACTTATTAACACCATTGGCGAATGAAAGCGGTAGGAAGCTGCTCACACTTCCGCTATCCACCAAAAAACGTCCAATGCCTGGTGCAGCTACGTAAATTGTGTTCACTCCGTTCCACGCCGCGCAGGACCCGGAGGATTTGCGTTTCCCGAATAATCGTTACTAAGAAATGTGGAGTTACCATGTGTTGCCTTCCACGCATACGGTTGTCGACAACTCCGTGCCTGTTGACCAAATCGGCGGTGATAGAAACAAAACGCGCGAAACGTCCTTGGTTGACGGCTGCGTGATCGCGATCTGCTATTGTGCCGTTGAAATTGACCACCGAAGCGACTATTTGGACGGCGCGAATCGACGACCAACTCTGCGACAAGGTCCTTGAGCTCCGATATTTCTTTTTCCAGTTTGGACACTGTTGAAGTCGTTGCCGTTGCACTGATTGTGTTATGATTGATCGCACGAACTCCGGAAGGACTGAGCCGTTGCTCGATCATCTTGTCCGCGATTTCGGCTTGTTTGTCGATCGCAACGTCGTCGAGGGAGGCGAGGACTATCCGAATCGGTTCCGGAAGGATTTCCCTGAAACGTAATCGAACGAGGTCGTCGTTATTGGGAGCCAATCGTTGCAGATGCCTGAGGGCGGTTGACGGTTTTCGATCACCGAGGTCTTGGGTTTCGAGGAGCTTGCGATCTTCGCTTTCACCGAGGTGTGTCAAGACCGTTGATTTGATTGCTTCAAAGGAATCTGTTGCCTTAGCGCCACTGTCCGTGATCGTGTGCATCGGTAGAGCACGCAGGAGACTGCGTTTTCGAACTTCGGACGGTGCTTGATCTAGCAATTGTTCTATGAGTTCGAACCATCCACGGGCGTCGGATTCGGAGAAATCCGGTAGCTTGATCGTGGTCCACTTTGTATCAACCGTGCCTGAAACGGCTTCGGACCGCTGCAATTGATCGTAGGCCAACTTGACAGCCTTTTTGTTCTCTTTTTTGAGGTCGTCGATTATCAAACGTTTTGTTGGAGGTATAGCAAAGTCCTCATCATCGTCGTTGAGCAATTGAAGCAGTCGCTCGAGTTCAGGTTTCGACATAGCGGAAAAATTAACTGGACCCGGGTTCCGTTCGACATCGCCAGCAACCAGTAAAAGGGACCGAAGGGTAGTCGCTTGCCTGCTGGAAGTTCGTTGTACGAAACGTTGTCGATTGACACCGGGTGGACGAACCAGGTAGACATCGTCACAGGCTGTGCCTGCTCCGTCACGCCCTTCTTCGTCTCCACTATACAGCTTGAAAGCTGATGGGCTTCGACTCCAGGCTTCCCTAGGTACCACTGTATACCGCCTTGTTTGCTTGTGACGCGCCATGAACGAGTCACCTAGGCGCCAAAAAACGCTCGACCGTAGTTGGTTGAGTGCACGGATCCATAGGACGACACCATTCGAATGGACATACCTCACTCGACAGCTTGTTTCCAGACCCAGGTAGAGCGATTGAACATCGGGAATAGTCGTCGTTGTTGATGAACGATAGCCAGAAACGATAAGGATTGCCAGTGTCGCCAGACCCGTGAGTATCCGGTGCCGTTGAAGCATATCGACGATTGGTCACGTTGGCAATTGATCACGTCGGGTTCACCACTGTAGCGCCTTCCTAACTCCGTTATTCAAATAATCAAATTTCAGTGTTTAGTGTTCAGTGTCATCAATGCTTCAGTGATCAATTCGGTCATTCGCTTTAATCAATCGCTTCTGTTGGCACGTTTCTGGACGTCGAGGTTGCTGCTTCGGTTGTTGGTTTCAGCGCGGTTGCGGAGCTGTATTTAGTAAACAAAACTGAACAGAGCTGCACTGAACTGAACTGATTGAGTCCAGCAGATCTACCACAGACGTTTTATAGTCTCTCAGCCCGGTTACGTCTCTAATTTGCATAGGCAAATTAGCAACTGACTTATTGTCACGATTGTCACTACAAGAGAATATAATATTAGTGTTTTGGCCAATGCATCCGAAATGTTTATAAACAAAACATTGGAATATTAGCGATAACTTCAAGAACAGTGAGTAGCCAGTTTGTGACCGTTTGATATTTGAATTGAAATATTTTTTTATTTTATTATCGAACGAAAATTTCCCCGTTTACTGTTTTAAAGGTTACAAATCATACGTGAATCTTGCAAACAGCAATTGAACTATGGCACACCACCATCTTCACTTTTAAGCAAGATTTTGTCTTTTCTACGATTTCACTGTTTGTGATACGTTTGGAGTGCCATAATTCATTATTAACTGAGATTTACAAATTTTATTCCTGTTTTTGCTCAAACATGGAGCTTATTCCCATTTCTTGTGGCTTTGAATAATTTTTATACTGAATAGAACGGCATACAAAAAATTTCCTGGCGCTGTACTAAATTCGACAAACCCACGCGCTATCCTGCAATACTTTTTACTTGTAAGCAACACGGCACCCTGGAATTGTAACACAAAACCTAACCATCGAGTGGATTTCGCGGTTGTTGAGACCACGATCATGATCGTTATAGGAAATGCAGCAACAAGCAACTACGTCGCATTCAGCACCGTGCCAAATGGTTCACTCCAAAAACCCTCAACTCAATGCCAAATCGAAAGGGCTGTTGCAAACAAACGCTATTCGTAAACGGAGTATACGACGGCCTTGAGCCAAGGCTCGACCTGCTGAACAAGAACTCTTTGCCAGAATTATCTATCATGGGCGAATGGACCGTCACAGGGGCAGTTTCTATTGTATGGCAATGAACGAATTATTAAGTTTTGCATTGAACATCACCTGAGGTTCACTCACACCCTTGTGACATCTGGTGGATGGACGGAAATTTTGCGCTAGGATCGTTTCTTTTTAAACAACTATATGCTGTTTTGTGGAATGCAAGATGTGCTGGGATTGCTTCCAGTTAACGATGTGGGAATATGTCAAACGATTCTGTTCTGTATTTAATGCATCCGAAACATTCTCTGTCCATCGCGGCGGCCGAAATCTCCGCCATTCGCGTAACTATACCACGATGCTGTTCAGGGCTTTTAAGATCACAGAAAACAATCCAATAAACACCGCTAAGTTTTTGTATCCCTCCAAATCTCGAGAAAAACAAGAACATAGTCGATCGCTAATGGAGCTAAAATAGATATTTTGTGTTTTCGACATTTTGTGTTCAGCTACAAGCCTCAATACTGAACAAAACTAATATTGAAAACTTTTTTGGTTAATAGGTTTTAATATGGCAAAACCAATTTCTGTGATGAGATTCTTGAGTACGTATTAAGCGAAAAATTAAAAAAGAAATCAAAATATTTCAGTATTAAATTGTACAGTTACTTTCGTATCATTGCGATACAGTTTACTAAAGTTTAGTATCAGGTAGCCGAGTCTAAATGTTAGTATAAAATTTCGGAACATGTCTAGTATTTCTATAACAGAGAGCTTAAATTTAACCTGAGTTCCATATGAGAATATACCAAAGATTTAAATGTGAGCCCTGCCAAAGCTTAGGTTTATTCTTTGGCTCAGGCTTAAGCTTATTTCCAGGAGGCTTATGCTTAGGCTAAGGCTTAGGCCTAGGCTTAGCTTAAAGCTTAGAGAAATAAAATCACAAAAATTATATAATCACTCCAAGTAGAATATTAAATTTCAATGCTGTCATGTTGCTACGACGAGTAATATTAAAATTTTAAAAATTTAAGCTGAAAAGAATATTACAAATTAACACATAGACAAACATCGGGCTCCGGGCGTGAAAAGCATACCCACTCTCAGCTTGGATACTTAAAAATTTAAACTCTGAAACTGTTTGTGAATAATGATTTTAGCAATGCTGAGAACAATGCCTGCGATCTGTCATCTGAACACTTGGTCTGGTAGTTTAGTGATTACTAGTCTACCACGAGTGTTTTATCCCGATCTATACGGTTTTTCCAAATCGGAGCTTTGGGCATTTTAAGGTAATACCCCCTCCTTAGGTATTTGGCTTAAGTTTAGATCTCGCCGTTTTGTTTAAAGCCCACCGTATTAATCTATTGTATTCTTCGTTTCTAGGCACCGGTTTAGTGATTTCGTATCTCTGACTTACCTAATATTTTACAGTTGAAAACTCGCTGGAATAGAGAAGAGTGTGCTAGTTCCTTTGTTTTGTAAACGCAGATTGGGTAACGATCATTTGCTTGTTTGTTATGGACCTGCCGCATAAGCTATCAGCTTACACTCTTAAAAAACATTATTTCTGCATATCGTGGCCAGAAATGACACCCATCATATCTACACAATCAAACTATGCCAAGTATCTTTGACGCTTAGTTTGGGAATAACATTAATGGTTTTAAGGATCTTATGTTATTTAGCTTTGATTTGGCTTATCTCAAAATTCATAGGAAGTTTTCCGACTGATATTTTGAGCCCATTCTACGGTCTATGATCGTAAAAACTATCGTTGTGGTTACTGCTGTGACAAAGGTCTGAGTGTTGGAAAACTGATGAACTTTGGCACTGGTTATTGTTAAATTTCTTGCCTGTTCTATGAGATATGCCACGGTGTTTTGAAATCCTTGTTGTAAGGTGACGGCAGGTATTACCGACGTAGTCTGCTTCACAAGCAGAACAATTATTGTAACGGTATACAACAACGGAGTTCAGACTTGTTGGAATTTGGTCCTTAAAAGTCAAACTATTTCTGATTCTGCGATTGGTGTCAAAAACCATCCAAAATTTGACGTTTGGAAACTCACGCTTCATGACTCTACTAACCTCCTTTTTTAAAATGCAGGTAAAACCATTAATATATGGGAGTCGAATTATTATGCTGTTTGCAGGGTTGATAGTGAGGTCCGGCGCTATGACTGAAGTGTGGTTTGCCAGACTTGTTGGAGCGGAATTATCGATTTTTTTGTTAACAAACCTATTGATTGATTTGTTGATTAACTTACGACAAAAATTATTGTTAACGAATAGGTCGTTTAAGAACTTGATATCATTATGGATTATATTGTAATTAGAGCCGAGTAGAAATTTTATAAGTCCGGATTTATACTTTGGATAAATATAGGAATCGGATTTGGTTAATAGACCTGTGTGAAAGATCGATTTTCGGTATGTGGACGTTATAGTTTTTTCTTTGCCGTTTTGGTGATTTCAAGAAAAGCAATGGAGTTGCTAGTTTCATTTCCAAACCTAACGGAATTATATTGTTTGTTAAGATACTCAAGAAACTGTTGTGTTTACTCGATATCGTCGAAAGCTGTAAAAGTGTCATCTACATTCCGTTGATAGAATTTGGGTTAGAAAGGGCTTGGGCAATTATCAAGTCCCTAGTAGTTTCGGACTTGTACATAAAGATATTGGCAAGTGTCGGTCCTAATGGCGATCCCATCACTACTCCGTCTCTCTGTTGGTATTATTGAACAAAAATTGAATATTTTTGACGGAAATTGGTATGGTGTTAAGCAAATCGTGTGCTTGTAGGGGTGACACAGTTTTATGATTATCTACAGAATCTTTGATATAGTTTAGCGTTTCGTCAATGGGTATATTTGTAAAGAGTGCCGTAACATCATAATTAGCCAAAAATGCTATTTAATAAATTACTGTTTACCATTTCATGCGAAAATTCAAACGTATTTTGAACGGTGTAACGATATATGGTTAACGGTTGCAATATTGATACTAGAAATTAGGCTAATTTATGAACCGCTGAATTGATGCACTAAAGTATTGGTCTGAGCGGTATGCCCGTTTTGTGAACTTATGGTGCACCGTATAGTATCGATGGTCGAGAACCTGTTGGTAACTGCTTGCGGTACTGCGATTCCCTGATATATTTGGCCCTCAAAAATCTCTGAAATAGCTTTTCGATGACAACTGCTGTTCTAACTGTTGTCAGATAAGTATTTTGATTTTTACAATGCTGAAATGTGTCGGATTGTTCAGGATATCATGGATTTTGCTTAGATAATCAACTTTGCTTAGGATCACCACGCCACGACCTTTGTCCGGTGACGTGATTACTATGTTAGCGTTTTCCCATAACTTTTTGATGGAAGCATGCTGTTCTTTTGAAAAATTGCAAATCGATGTGCCACTGCCGAAATAATTGATAGCTGCATCAATTCTACTTCGAAAACTTTTTTGAAGGCACAGTTATGCCCAGTGTGGGGCCAGTTATGCTTACTTTATTGCACAGATTTTGCAGAATGAACTCAGGATAATCATAGACCCAAATTTTGTTGACGTTATTACAACGAAATCCAAAATCTTTTCAAGCGATAACACGTTCAATGCCATTAAAACGAGTAGTCCGAAACATAAATACGCAATTGATGTTAGATCGATTATTCATATAATTTTCCAGTTTCTTCTGGTGTTTAGCCTGATACGACTTGGCGATTTTCAGCGAAAGCCATCGAAAGTATGTAGAAACGTTGCACCAATCAATATAGTTCATTGAATTTTGGAGCAATGTGCTCGTCGTTTGAAAACGACCTATGTACTTGTTACTTGATTTTAAATGTTTAGAAATTTCATGATTTTTGAACAAATTTTGGCCAGTTTATTCTGTTGCCAACTATGGCCTGATCTTTCGAACGAAATCTTATGCTCCGTGTCATTCTTGCAAAAATCGTTTATGTGTTAAGTATTTTTGGATTTTTTATTTGGTAGATTTTTTGTTGGAACTTTAAAAATGGACAGTATTGTTACGGTAGTTTTCAAGAAGTCCTGTTATAAGTCCATTTGGAAACTGAACCCCTATGAGCTGATGTATTTCTCCTATTGCTAGGAAATGGAGCGTTTGAGCCATTTGGTGCCATAATGATACTGCTGGTTAAAGCGTTTACTTTGAAACCCAAAAACCGTAATAAACTGCGGCAAACTAAAATACGAACAAAAAGACGCTTTGACGACCCATTCGTTCATAGGATCGATTCTATAAAGGTTGTCACGTAATGAAAGTGGGGAACCGACAATGAAAACTGCTGATGGAATTAGAGCTAGAACTGCACTCTTTTCGAATAATAAATTCTTGATCACATGCTTAAATCACAACATTTATAAAGTGTATAGAGGGGTTGGGACATGATTCTGGTGTTAGTTAAAACTACAAAATGTTCCAAAACACACTGCATGTCAATATTTTGCGCTTGCGGATCTTCGTTGTCAGCACTGCAGCCGTTATTAACCTCCCGAGTGTCTGCATTCTATTCTTTTTTTAGAAACCTTAGCCCGCGGTACAGCGATTTCGCCATCAGTTGCGGTAACGCATGCACTGTGAGCCGGAGCCTGAATAGGTGTCGATGAGATAGGTGCGCCTGTTAGGTCGACCGTGTTATAGCCGAGCAGCCGTTCAAAGCAGCTGAGTTGTGTTCCAAGATAGAGTCGGAGATCGTGATCGCGATATTGCTAATATTTGAGCCGCGATTGAACAGACCATCGTCAGGGCTTTAAGAACCAAGATAGAGTCGGAGAGCGTGATCGTGATATTGCTAATATTTCAGCCGCAATTTAACAGACCATCGTCAGGGCTTTAAGAACCAAGATAGAGTCGGAGAGCGTGATCGTGATATTGCTAATATTTCAGCCGCAATTTAACAGACCATCGTCAGGGCTTTAAGAACCAAGATAGAGTCGGAGAGCGTGATCGTGATATTGCTAATATTTCAGCCGCAATTTAACAGACCATCGTCAGGGCTTTAAGAACCAAGATAGAGTCGGAGAGCGTGATCGTGATATTGCTAATATTTCAGCCGCAATTTAACAGACCATCGTCAGGGCTTTAAGAACCAAGATAGAGTCGGAGAGCGTGATCGTGATATTGCTAATATTTCAGCCGCAATTTAACAGACCATCGTCAGGGCTTTAAGAACCAAGATAGAGTCGGAGAGCGTGATCGTGATATTGCTAATATTTCAGCCGCAATTTAACAGACCATCGTCAGGGCTTTAAGAACCAAGATAGAGTCGGAGAGCGTGATCGTGATATTGCTAATATTTCAGCCGCAATTTAACAGACCATCGTCAGGGCTTTAAGAACCAAGATAGAGTCGGAGAGTGTGATCGTGATATTGCTAATATTTCAGCCGCAATTTAACAGACCATCGTCAGGGCTTTAAGAACCAAGATAGAGTCGGAGAGCGTGATCGTGATATTGCTAATATTTCAGCCGCGATTGAACAGACCATCGTCAGGGCTTTAAGAACTAAAATAAATTTCAGTTCCAAATAGAAATGTAATAGAAAAGCAATAATTTGATAGACATAGTTTGATCGTTTTATATTTGTACTTCGTACGTTTAAATATATATTCTTATATATATATATGCACTTATATATATTTTCTGCACTCAAAATACATTGTGTGAAATTTAAAAGACATTTCTTTGAATTTTACACCACCAGATATTCTTTTAAAATTCAAAGAAACATTCATTGAAATTTCAAAGAATTATCTTTAAAATTTCAAAGATATGTAATTTTTCAAAAAATAATTCTTTGAAATTTCAAAGAATGTTTCTTTGAATTTTAAAAGAATGTCCGGTGGTTCAAAATTCAATGAAATTTCTTTTAAATTTCGCAGAAATTTATTTTCAGTGTGGTTCTGTTACGGCGAAAATCGTGTTCCGGTTCCGGCAAAAGACAGAAACCATACCGGAACTGGAATCCCGGTTTAAAAGTTTTCTTTAAAATTGTCCACATTGTTTGCTTTGTGTGCGGTCCAATCATGCGTTATATATAACCTCGTTCTTGGGAACGAACGTATTGAAACTGTGCGAGCAGTGTCACAATTTGTCTCATTTGTAGCATTCTGATCAGAAAATCATCATCTAACTGAAGGGCACTGGGTGCCTAACGCTAGCTTGAAAAATGTCCTGGTCAACGATCAGAAAATTATAGTATACCTTTTATATTCTCTTGGAACCATATAAACCAATAACTTCAAGTTTCCTACGGATTAACACGTAAACGAAGTTATGTCTACGAAACGGTGGCACTTGGAGACGGAGCAGAATTGTCTAGCCTTCCTACCCGCCGTGAGGTACAAGAATATTCAGTTTGACGCAGTTTACACAAGCCTGTACAGCGGGAGGCATTTTTCCGTTGGCAGTTCAAGAAAGCGACATTTTCATCGATAAATAAATATTTTAACTTCCTCAATCTCTTGAAAGTCTCGTAGAGGCAATAATGTCATTGCAACACATTAAATTTAATGTAAATCTTATTTTAATATATTTTAAGTACACAGTGCCTTCATTTCTTCTTTCATCTGCTTTGCTATATATAAATTTCGAAGACCAGGGTCCGGTTCCGGTTTAAATGGACGGTTCCGGTTGTTGGTTTCGATTCCTGTAAATTTAGGCTCCGCTTATTCTATCTACATCTGAGAGCTCTTTTTGGCTATACGATTTCCTAAAAGATCACTCACTATCTCACCCATAGCTGTCTTTTTAAGGTTATGTTTTTAGATATTAATAATGGTAGTACTTAACTAGATTGAAAAAAAATCAATGTTATATACGGATATTATGTAAATATTTGAAATATACAATGTACAATCACAGCAGGCATTGCAATCATTTCCATTGTGGCTTGATTATATAATACAAAAGATGTGGAAATTTTATAGAAAGCTGTTTAGCGCTGTTTGAACAAAGATGGCTTATTTTTTAAAATCTTAAGCTTAATCTGTCATGTTGCAAAATTTACCATCTCTTCTTACGATTTGGTCATGTTTTTGTCCCAATTTTTGTGCGACAATATATATTATACGAAATTTTTTTAGTCCCAAAGATAGGTAGTTCGTTGGGATATGAAAAAATTTTACACATGGGCTAGCTATGAAATCATACAGGGGATAGCGAAAGATTTTGGGTTAGGGAGGTCCTCACTTGAGGGGAACAGCCGGTGAACGGTGGGTTGGAGGTTATCAAGGTTATAATGTTTTGAAACATTTTGGAACTCAAATTTGGTCATATCTCTCGATTTTTACCAATTTTTCCTAAATTTTGCAAATTTCCACCCAATTTTCAACAATTTTGCTCAGTTTTTGTTCATTTTTCGTGGTTTTTTTCCGCGCACTTTGGCACGGGGGGATGATAGGGGTCAGCTGCGAACCGAGAGGGAGGGGGCTCGGGAGATAGGCAACGCCCCTAGGGGCGCTCCGAGCCTCAGGTGGATAATCCCACCCTCTTCCCTTTGAGTATGATATAGAAAAAGATCTTGTTATATGTTGGGATAGGGAAATCTAACATCAAGGTACGTAATTCTACCCTGTGAGAAATGAATCAAGTATTTGTTCCAGACGTTCAGGCAACTCACTGGATTTTGCATTGAACTTATACTTAGTAATATAATAAGTTACGAGGCTTAGGTCAATGGTATTAGGCGTAAGGTGTTGCGAACTGCAGCAGCCTGACTTAACTTATAGCCTGTTCCTTCAGTCTGTCTATAATTTCAGTTCTTAGCTCAATATCACCCTTATCAGGGGTCCCCATGTAGGTCGATGCTGTTGTTTCTTGCATTATTTTTCTGCACGCCATACGATGAACGGCTGCATAGAGTAATACAGCCGTCGTATCTGGTCCCCACATGTTATACACATTATTACGGTTGGGTGTTTGTCCTGGGTGTATGTTGACGTTAATTCAGCAATAAAACAATGTTGCCTTTTTGAGCTTTACGCCAAATAGTAACGCGGGCGTTATAGTACAGGACTGTATGTCTTAAAAATCGATATTGGCTCCAGGCCGTTTCTCGCAGATAACGGCTCCTAAACAACAAAAATTTAGTGTATCTTATTTAGTGTAGTTTTTCATTTATTCCTGAATAAATTTATCCTAAGAAAGATTATCCTGTTGCCTAGGAATGATTATCCTGGTGGGCGTTGACGTTATAAAAATACTGCTGTTTGGAACTTTTGTCCGCTGTAGTCGTTACTCTACAGAATAGACAGACAATCGTAACCATATCCTAAAACAATTTGTGAAGGCGTACTACACACCCCTAGCTACTACATTTCTCTAGCCCCAACCCACTGCTACAGATTTCTCGCGAATAAACAGTAATGTACACCCTCTGTAGCTAATGCGGTGTATTAGTAAGTGTGCTATGTAGTTTTTCTAAAATCTTGATACATGTATCTAGACCGTATGCAGGTTGATGATTTTATGTCGCACACCGTCATTAAAATTACAAAGACACCACGGTGTGCTTGACACGTTCGAAAAGTTGCTGTACCCTAACCTAGCTACCATTGAAAAATTTATAAAACATGAGACTGTCTAAGACACCCTGTTGGCAACTGCCTGACACTGCGTGGGAAAATCTTTTGGAAAATTTAGTGTAACTTTACTGTTATAAAATATTACTTGGAAATGGTTGTTTCAGTTAAAATAAATATTTACGGGATATGTGTCCTATGTTAGAATACGCATGCAGTTATTGGTTTAGCAATGGTTCCACCCACTATGGCGGAATTACGAGGCGAAACCTCATATTTTAAATCCAAACTTCACATATTTTGTGTTTTATGCTTTCATTGAATCGATCTATATGCCAGAAAATTTAATACGGCTACTGCATTCTCCTAGTCAAATTATTACTCGCGAAATGAATTGTTCAACAATTTTCATGTTTGTCGCTAATTTAGTATAGAAAACCACTAAATTTCCCAGTATTTTTATTTAGCCGAGTACCGTGAACATTATTTATAAATGAAGTGATATTGCTAAACCAACTGTCTCAGCTCAGTATCTAGTAATTAACCCAAGTTGTCGAACGTCTGTCTGTCAAGGTGTAAATGACTGATGCGGTGGTGGTAGTCCGGGGGCTCGAAACTCTTTAAGAACTCAAAAATTTTTCCCGGTTTTTGTCAGTTTTCGATTCCCCATTTTTACCGCTTCCCACCCTAATTTTGCTAATCTTCGCTCAAATTTTCCGAGCTTTTCCCGAGCTGGGAAGGGAGTGCCAAGCCTTCATCAAAGGGGAAGGCGGTAAATGTGGCTTGGGGGTCTGATCCTTATGGGACAACCCCCTAACCTCCTCCCTCGACACCTATGAATTAATCGCATAAACCGCCGGAAATATGACACGCAGCATCACTGAAGTTAAGTTTCCTTACGTTGCTCTGATTTGCCATGCTCTCTTGTAATCATATAGAAAATAATCTGTTTTGAGGAAACATTTCTGTTTTTTGTGTGGGTTAAACTATGATATTCGCCTCATTTGATGCTTTGCACAAAACAAAGAACATTTTCCAAAATATTTAGAAAGCAAATATTTTCTAAAAAGTTTTACGTATTGATATAACTGAGGATAATTTTGCAAAAGTAACCTTGATTTGCAATAAGCTAGGAATAGCTTAATACATAGTGTTCAACCAAGCCTTCCCCCGATTTAGGCTTAGTGGTACCATCCTATAAAGATGTAAGCTTTTAGGATAATGCCAAGGATCAATATATCGAGAACCACAAGCTTAAGCCTTTTAAGGCTACTTTGGCCGATACTGGGTAAGCTGTCGTAATGAGAGTGTCATTTCTTAAAAAGAATGGTGACTTGAATAAATCGGACATACAATAAATTTGTATGATTCTCTACACATATGGATCGGTACGAAGCTATATATGTGGATGCGACTTAAACAAAGAAAATACTTTAATTAATTACCGTTGGATTTGCCCAGTAAATAATTACAACCATTAAATATTTATACGGCATCTTTCGGTTTTTACAAATCTTAGCCGTCATGCTTCATGGACATTCGACAAATTTCCACATCACGACAATCCAATTAAAATTTGTTTTTCATTAACGAAATAAAGTTTTTCTGTGGTAAGGAAGATAGATCATCCTGTTTCTTGGTTACTGCACTAATGCACTTTTTTTTATTATAACAACAGCGATAGCTCAGGAACAGATAGACCAATATCTATAATTTTATAAGGTGTTCTTCGCAGTTATTACCTTCGCCAAGTATTTGTGATAGCCTTTGTCTGTTTATGTCAGGTTTTCCAAGAGCAGGAATTCAAAATTTGTGGATTACATTTGTGCCAAAATCATTCGTCTATAGCATTGTAACCCCTGAATTGATGTAATATTTCACAGTTACAGGGGATATATCACCTACAGGCACCATTATATAGCCATTAATCCGTTTTGCATATGAATAATAGAGTAAAAATAACCAATATTGTTTCAAAGTAGTGTCGGTATTGCAGTTAAAGAAAATCTGCGGCATTTGGTTTAAATTTTGACACTATATGCTCCTTTGGGCTGTATCGTCATCATTGTTTTGCTAGAATTGTCAAAACCACGGAATAGATTATACAAAAACATACTGTTTTGTCCCTAAATTCGTTTATATTTCACTGATGTCACTTATGGCTTTGGAATATTTGGTCCTGTTTGGCTCAAAATCTCACCATGTGCCTATCGTTACAGCTAGATTGTTTACCATATCTAGATTCCTGATTTGGTTTCAAAATAAGGTGTTAAAGTATTTTCCTCGTTAGAACTATACTCAATACCGTGTTTATCGTCACTATCTTTGCAATAAACGGTCAGATTAGATTGAAGATGCAACTATTGTATGATTTGCATTTGCTGTCCGTTGCGATATCTATTGGGTAGTCATTAGGAACGCGAAAGTGATTGTGGTATTTATCAGGGACGCTAAACCCAACGGTCCCAGTGAAGCATCTAGTAAGTGACTGTGTCTTTGGTCGAAAGTAAATCTTGTATGATTATACCCATACATGCCGGCAGGGGAGGGTGTAGGGGTAACCCCTGAAGTCCGGGCCCTCCTCCGAGGCCGAAAAAGCCAGGGGCCACCACCGCGCCTCCCCTTGAAGGAGGGCTTCGCGGCTCGACGAGTTTCGAAGTAGTTCCTTACTGCAAAAACTTGCGCAAATTGCGCCTGCTTGTTGCGAGAGGTGCATGTGCGGCCGTAAATTTGTGGAAAGCTTTTTATGTTCACGACGTCATTCCATGAAATAAAAATTATGGCAGCGAAGTAAAAAAATATGACTGCGAAGACCAAAAAAAGTCCTCACGACCGAACCCCCTAGGGAAATTTGGCCGGCCAGGGGGGGTTACCCCCCCTGGCTTGGCCGCGACTCCCCCCCCCCTCGTGGGGCCTCTACCTCTCTGGCATGACCGACCGCCGGCATGTATGATTATACCTTAAATTTGCGTTAGCTGTGCGTTGCGATATATATTTCTATTCCGTAGTCATCAAGGACGGGAAAGTTGTTAGGGTAGTTAAGAGAAACGCGAAATCCAACGGTCTCAGCGAAGCATCTAAGTAAGTGACTGTGTCTTTGGTTGATAGTGAATGTTGTGTCGAATTTTAGCCAACATTATTAGCCCTTTAATGCAGAGTGTCGCAAAATAGCATCAAAGCACATTGTAAAACGTTGTGCTAGGTGAGTTCTCACTATGATTTGCACTTGTATCCGCCCACCTTGAGGGTTTCTTTAAGGAACTGAACAGAACAGTTGTTTTTCGTTTAGAAATATGCAATCCGCGCTCGATTCCGAGCGTTGGATCGAATTCTTCATATGCACGATTGCACGATACACAAATTGATAGTTCGGGCAAAAAAGGTTAGCTAAGAACTTAGATTTTGTTCAGGTCTAGTAACAATATAAACCGTTATTAAATATCGCGGTAAATATTAGATAAGTATTCAAATAAAAAATCAACTATGCCATCTCGCGACCAGCAATCGCTTCAGCTCCGTGACGATTCACGAAAAGACCAAGACATTGCGACAACAAAATCAGGCAACGAAAATAATTATCATTCTGGTCAAAATTTTCCTCAAAATGGATCAACGACGATTCCGAACGGGTATCCGAGCCAGCAGGATCAGCAAGCACCGCAAAATCACAATTATTCTTATAGTACGACGTCTAATAATCATGCTAGCATTGGCAATGGTACTACTACTAGTCATCACCATCCAGTTCGATATTCCCGTTCGGTATCGCGGGACACTCAGGGAACGACAAACGGTGTGATGGGTCAAGACGGCAGAGACTCGTTTGATTCGTCGACCTCGACTACAAAGAAATCCCGCTCGAAATCACTTGTACGCTCAAGCTTAACTTCATCATCAGATAATGGTACATCAGCTGAATATAATAGTCGATTGTATAAAAACGATTATATTATTTCTGGTAAGTTTCACAAACGAATCAACGACACAAAATATAACAGATATATTTTTAATAAATACCTTTATGAAACCGACAAAACTTTGACTTTTGATCGGTCATCATATATGTTTTAGTAGAGCTACAAAAAATATCAAAAATCAATAAATCAGACAAAGAATTTAGGTTATTCACTAAAATAATTTACCCAAAATTTCTTCGGTATATAACTATATATATTATAAATATCAATTTTAAAACTAAAACTGCATTGAAGGGACTCGCGTTTACAACTACAATTCTGGGGCTATAGTGTACTAAATTTGAAAAAATACGCAATTTTTTAAACAAATCCACAACTTTATAGACAAGAAGCATAACCAAATTATTCAATTTAGCAGCAAAGATATAGTCACCTATTTGTGCTTTTATCACTTTAGGATATGTCACAACATAAAGGTTGATCCAAACAAATTTCTGTTCGTTTTTGAATTATAATCTTGTGACTTTTAATATAATTGCAATATATTACATAGCTAGACATTAATATTTTGAGGTTGATCCAAACAAAAGAATTGTTGTTACGGTTTAAGTTGGGAATTCGCCGGGCCAAAGTAACCCTGAGGGCGAAAATAAAATGCAGGCCATGCCCTTCTCGATATACTAAGTATAAGCCTTAGTCTTAGCCTAAGATTAGATCGTTATATGAGACATGCACTAAGCCTAAGCTTAAGACGGGGGACTGTCGCCTCCGAACCCCGCTGCAACCTGTTCTTTTTTCTAACGTTATAACGTACCGCCCCTCAGGGTTACTTGCAATAATTTATCAACATATCAATCGGCACAGATATAAATCAGAAACAGAAAAGCATTTTTGGCCTTCGGCTTACAACTTTCAGCTTTGACATAGCTCAAAGTAGCAAAAGGTACAACTTGGGGACTATATCTTTGCGGCAAAATAGTATATCGTGTTCTCTTTCTTTTCTATAACGCTGTGAATGTGGAACAAAACTTGCGTATTTTTCTCGAATTACACTTATAAAGACCTGACTCTAGTTAGAAACACCAAAAATGCATTAATTTTAAAGTTTGATGCATTAAGTTGTAGCATGGCATGCCGTGCAATCTGAAATTGACAGTGACAGTTCTGATGTTCTCAAACGAGTGCGGCATTTAGCGTGTCATCAAAATAAAATACATAAACCGGTCAGAATACGCAACTATGTAATTCTGAATAGACATTAGGCCGTACAACAGCTAATTGTTGACATACAAGTTTAAAGCTATTATGCTTCATACTACAAGTAAATAGTTGTAGCACGGCTTGCAGTGCATTCAGAGATTTATACGTACGCTTTTCTGGAGTTAAAACGAGTGTGATCATGGGACAGTTTTATATTATATAAAAATTTCACAAAAAATTTCGTATGTATTATATTTCAGATCTACCTATTATTTTGTATGTATATATTATATTTGTTATATTGTAGATCTGCCTAGTTCACGGTCGTACCAACCGGCACACATAATGGCCGCACAGTCGCATACAATTTCGCGTATGGGAACACTGAACGAAATATCGGACGTCAACAATTTTATCTACTTAAGCGGTGTTCAGCCTTTACGTCTCGATCGACTGCGAGCGAAACACATTAGCCTCATCGTCAACGCGACAATGGACGAACCGTCGGTGTATTTACAGGGTATCGATACACTCAAAGTCCGGGTTCAAGATTCGCCAACTGCTGCGCTAAATATCTATTTCGATCAGGTTAAAGTTTAATTTATTTAGTTTTAGCAAAGTAATTTAACCATTTTTTCGTAAATTAATGTGTATTTTGTACAGCCTTTCTGGAACAACTGTTTCTGTTGCAGCGGCGAAATGATCCTGGATTGTTTGGCTCCGAACCTGGTACACAAGTCGATCCGCTATATAGGAGGTGTTGCTACGTTGCTTAATGAACCTCACACAGCGAGCGAATAACAACCACAGACGTACAATTGTACGCTGCGGCACTAGAACGCATCGGTTAGCACTGTACACCTGCCGCTTTATGCACTAAAGGGCTAAAACTATATTAGTATATTAGTAGATAAAAAATGGGGGTTTTTCCCCCCACACACAAGTGGGGTAGTGGGGTAGGTGGGGTGACAGATGTATATATATACTTGGTTCAGTTGCTATGGTAACGCACTAGTAGTTCCAGTTTTCATGGAACTATATATATATATTGCGAGTCGCTGAATAATGTATACCCCACACAAATAACCACATGTGGGGTATATATATTTCGGTTGTGACATATTCTTAAAGATGTTTATAACCCCACACATGTTTGAGAAACATGGTTCGTCAGGGGATGGATCATATTTTTATGTTTCACAATATACAATTATTAAATTAATTAATAAAACTATTAACAAACCTGATAAAACCATAATTAGTAATAATAACTGGGTGGTCAGCCTTTACGTCTCGATCGACTGCGAGCGAAAAACATTAGCCTCATCGTCAACGCGACAATATATCGGACATCAACAATTTTATAAACTCCGACAAAATATCGGACATCAACAATTTTATATACTTAAGCGGTGTTCAGCCTTTACGTCTCGATCGACTGCGAGCGAAAAACATTAGCCTCATCGTCAACGCGACAATGGACGAACCGTCGGTGTATTTACAGGGTATCGATACACTCAAAGCCAGGGGATGGATCATATTTTTATGTTTCACAATATACAATTATTAAATTAATTAATAAAACTATTAACAAACCTGATAAAACCATAATTAGTAATAATAACTGGGTGGTCAGCCTTTACGTATCGATACACTCAAAGTCAGGGGATGGATCATATTTTTATGTTTCACAATATACAATTATTAAATTAATTAATAAAACTATTAACAAACCTGATAAAACCATAATTAGTAATAATAACTGGGTGGTGGTGGAAAGACGGTTTGAAACCATTGTAGGAAACTGTCACAAATCTGGAGATACTGATCGAACCCGGGTTGTGATGGATACGCGTCGCAATGTCGTCATTACTGCATATCCTGTGGGGTAGTATGTGGGGACTTTGACTTGTGTGGGGTAAATATCGATGGTGTGGAGGTAAATATCGCTGGTGTGGGGGTACGTAAAGTAGGGTCTGTATAAGTAAAGTGGGGTCTGTGGAGGTGAGATATGATGCTGTTTTGACATATGGTGTAGACGGTTATTTAACGAATACTTCACTGGTTTTGGATTCACTTTCAAGTTTGTTTTTTACACTGACTTTGTTATGGCTTTCACACAGTCTGTCGGCAATTTTGATTCGCTCAATGTACTGATCGACAACGACATGTTCAACGACGATACGCTCTTCAACGATGCGCTGCTGGGTGGCAGCGATTCGCTTTTCAACGTCAGCGACGGTGGAAACGGTCCAACAGCCAGCGATGCCGTCGAAGATCAACTTGACAACGACCTCGATCGACGAGCGGACGCGCAACGGCTGGCGGATATGGTCCACGAGCGAATCGATTTCGATCGCTGCGAAGATCCGCACCTGATCATCGAGAAAGAATTCTGGAGTATCCTCCGTTCGATCATCTGCATCGATGTGATGCAGGTGCAGAAGCTGGTTTGGGATCGCATCTTCCAGCGAATTCAGTTCCAGCAATTACAACAAGCTGAACGAGTGCTCGAGAAGCTCCATAAACAGTACAAAGACGAATGCGACGCATGTTATTACGAGGATCCTGGGCAACGTCTTCACGCTCAAGCTGATGGCTGCATACATTCTTCGCGATACTGCAAGCACGACATTAAAGATGCTTGTAAACGATGTAAAATGATAAACATTGAATACAATAAAAAGTTGTACAATATTATTCGTGAAAAATTGAGTTGTTATAACGATATGTATTAATGTTATATATATTTTTTCTTAATAAAGTGTTAAAACTGAAACATTCTAAGCAGGTAAACAAGTT
>JASANE010016748.1:0-28553 GCA_030248225.1 Trileptium ribeirensis | reverse complement strand
AAATTTTTGGTAAATAAGGTTAAGAATTACTAAACTTGACATAACAAATACAATAATTAATATATAGACGGCGGTCATTGAAGATAACTTAATACCTTCTCAATATTACATGGCAAACTAACCCCTTGAGGCAAACTACGAAAGTATGTTCTACATATTTGTATAGAGTTAATTACGTAGCTAGGAACATATGTCTATGTAAAGTGTACAAAATATTTGTTGATTATTGCTGTCGGGGGTCTAGTAACCTACCGAGGGGGTCCCGGGGTTAAATTCCTATTTTTTGTTTCTGTTCCACTAATTATATTACTATGCGTCTCCCTAAGTTTTGGATTTCTCAAAATTTTAAAATTTGTAAAACTTTCTTCTATTCAACTAATTTTCATAATTGACAGTTGTTTTTCGTATTAGCTATATACAGATTAGTTTCAATTTTCTTTTTAAAAACAGTCTTTATCTGTGTTTCGTGGAAGCAGCGGCGGCGAAACGTTTGCATTTTGATTTAATTTTATTAATGGTTTTATTGTTGATACCAATTACCTAGCTACTAGGTCGGACTATTACGTCAGCTTCTAGTCCGAATCATGTTTTCTTTTGGTTTTCATTATCTGAGGGAACGGATACCTACTAAAGTACTGTAGGGTTATTCTATGCGATGTACTATCTTTTTCGCTTGTTTATTGATACGATTTGTTACGCAAAGGATTGCGTATCATTCCGTAAGGCAAAGCAATATATCAGGAAACGCCTAAACTCGGGTTTCCGAAATTACGAACCTGCTTACATTGTTAATGACTCTTGGAGCGCAAAGAATGCGCAGAATTATTTTGCCTGGATTATGATGGATTTGAGTGCAGGAAGGTGTGGCATAATTGAGTGCGTGAGAGAAGCGGCACAAATAAGTAACCCTAACCCCACTATTATTTAATTAGTAATATTTTTTCCTTCTAAAATCGAAGTAAGAAGTGGCAATAAAAATAGCAGGGGCGATAGAATAGTATAACTTTAGGGCTAGTAATATCTTACAAATTTCGGCCCAGTGGAGTCGAGTGAGTTACAACCAGGGCGAGAGCGAAGATGGAACTCGAATAAATTAGTAGTACTACTGTGTCTTCTGGCAGCCGTTCGGTGTCGGCTGTGTTGGTGGTATTCTTGAGTAGACCGGGCGAATAAAGGGTTGGCTTCGAACGACCACAATCTCCAGCGCCTTATATATACCAGCCGTTCGGGGGCCTGCATTGAGCAAACATCAAATGCATTGTGGTCGACCGCTACTGTACAGTTTTAGTAACGGGGTCTGGCAGCCGTTCGGGGTCGGTTTGTTTAAAATAACTGGCATTATTAGCGTAATTCTAAGGCCTAGATTAAAGTAATTATATGATTGCATGGTGCACCAGCCGTTCGATGGAGTGTTGTGTCAACCCACAAGGGCTTTAATAAAGTAATAGGTAGATAACCTAAATCTTAATCACGATCGCTCAGGTATAACCCCTAAACACTAGCTGTTATTACTTAGGTTGATGACTATGTCAAGTACTAGGTAGCTTTAACTTAACCTAAAGGCTAAAGTAATAAATACAGGGATCGTCAAGTGTATTGAAATCTGTGGCGAAAGTGTGTGCAAAAGTTACACGTCAAACTGTGCATAAATCTGGTGTCAGACTGTGCAAAAGTTATACGTCAGACTGTGCATTAGCCTACTTGAGGACTGTGCAAGTATTGCCGGTAGAGTACAAGCGTGAGCTGAAAATAATCTAGTACTAAAGGATAGTGCTGTTGTTTTGGATACGAGTGCGCAACTAATTGCTATTGACAATTACCTAATCGGTCGTGAGCTTAAAATAAAACGGTACGTATATACTAAAGAATAGTGCCGCAGCTTTTCATCACGAGCTAAAAGAACGGTGCTACAAATTATACGGTGATCAAAACTAGTGCCGCGAGGGATCTGCAGCGATAACAGTGAATAATATTTTACTGCATTGTAATAAACGTTCTATATACGTGTCTCTTGACCAAGTATCTGGAACGCGAGCAATAGAGCCGAGCAAGGATCACGCCGCATCGCGAAATATAGGGCACTAGAATCGCTCAGGAAAAAAAAGACGCGCGCCGTACCAAGCGTCCCACCGACTTTCTACTTGCCACACCTCGAACCAGATAATACTTCGGTGACGAATCCCGTCTCCTTTTAAAACCGATAGCCGTCATACGGAAAAATCCCCATCCAACCCCTACCCCTAAAATAAGGCATAAAATAACAATTGCCAGGCTACGGTCGGGTGTACAGTTGGCTACCAGGGGTCTCAGGGCCTAATTCTATAAATTCGACGACGTAGCTAATTACAGGTTTAAGTGTTATTTTTGGATAGTGATTTAGTGTGACGGAGTGGCAGAGAAGTGTTGTGTAATCACTTATGGAAGGCTTAGAGTTTCTTGGTTAAAGATTACTGATAGTTTATAGTTACAAGTGTGCAATACTCCAGCCGTGTGCGCTTTTGTTGCAATATTTTTGGGATTTAACGCAAACAACTGCGTTGTGGATTGCTCCGTGATTTTGTATTGAGGTCTTATTGGTTCTCAAGAGTTTAAAGAACGAGCTATGGAGTGTAGGAGGGTCACAAATAGGTACTTTAGACATCAATACTATTTCACATTAATAAAATTATTGTCCCAATTAAAAAGTATAGCATCGAATTGCGACCGATAAATTATTGACCGAAAACCTAATAACTATACTAGGTCTAGTAATATTTGAAAATTCGGCTCGCGTGTCGAGTGAGAAAGCCAGGGCGAGAGTACAGATTGGTTCTGGGTATAGTTGTACTGCTTTTCAGGTCGGCATCCAGTCTGGATCGAGTTGACAGGTTGTGCTATTCTTGAGTAGACCGGGCGAGGATTCGACTACCCACTCAAGTCGCCAATAGATCCCAATTACTACTCTTGGCCAGCCAGCCGGGGGCCACGGACCTCCCTGTGTGAGCAGCCACCGAGGCTCGCATAGAGTAAGAGAATTCGAACTGAATAGTGGTCGGACGCTACTACACAGTTGTAATTAACGTAGTTCGCCAGGCAGCCGGGGGCAGCTTGTGTAATATAACAGGCAAGTAGTAGCGTAATTCTAAGGACCTAAGCTGAGGTACTTAAACAAACGTGCGCGGCCAGCCAGCCGGTGGCCGTCGTACCAACCACACCAGAGAAATAACAGAATAGAGTATAACCTAAGCCGAAAAGTTAATAGAAGTAAGGATTGTGGAGTGAAAACTAAACGAGTGGCTGAGTTGTAGCAAAATCGCGAGCTAATCGTGCCAGAGTTATCGAGTTATCGGCAGAGATTTAGCGTGATCTAAAATACGGGTGCTAAAGAATAGTACCACGAATACTTAACGGATATCTAAAGAACTGTGTACCTTAATATTTTACCTTGCGTTTTAATAAACATTCCGTATACGTGTTTGTTACCCAACTACCTGGAACTAGAGTGCCTAGAGCAAGGATCACGCCGCATCGCAAAATATAAGGCATAAAATCGATCACAAAAAGAAAATACGCGTGCTGTTTGATCGTCCCACCGGCATTCTACTTTTTACACCTTGGACCACGCAATCTTCGGTGACGAATCCCGTCCATTCTTAACTAGCGATAGCCGTCATAAGGAAAAATCGCCATCCAACCCCCTACTCCTCTGAAAAGCGAATATATAACAGCTACAAAAGGAATCCCGGTCTCAACCCATTCAAATTCCCTAAAAACAACCCCAAACTCTGTACCAAACGCCAACGGGACCCACTAGAACTTCAGCGAACTATCACTGCGTTAAATATATGATTCGTTTTTGGCTTGTGCATCTGCCAGCTTGCGGTAGTCTGTGGACACCACAGCGTTTATTCGGAAATGCGCGTCAGCTGCTTGATTGCGTGTGCCACTGTCGTATCGAATATCGTCTGTAAACTCCGCAATGAACGCAGTATGGCGACTCTTACTTGGCAATTGATGTTCAGATCGGGTTCCAAGCGCGAAGGTCAGTGGCTTGTGATCTGTGAGGACGTGGAAGCTTCGTCCTTCAATCAAATGACGGAAATGATGGATCGCTGAATAGATCGTCAACAGCTCTACTGCGGTTTAATAGGGGCTAAGATCAAACTTTGAAGGGAGTGAACGGTTGAAGTGATACCGCGGACGGATTGAGAAGTGATACCTTCACACAATCGGAAACGGCGGACATCAGGAGCGAAGTTGAAATCGCTCAGCGAGGCCTGGAATACACTAACCTGGGCGTTGGTATCGATGAAGAACCGATGTCCTGAGTTGCGGTTCACGACAAAGAAGACACGATTCTTAACGCCGGCGGGACCATTCGTCGTGGTTAATGTCCCGCTCCACCGTTTCCCGCATAGTGCATGGGCTGCGACACTTCTTTGCAGCTGACCCGACTTTTCCGTGGTACCAGCGAAGTCTGTCGCGGCCGGTTGACGATTGCTGTGTCCCTCTGGAACGACCATGATTTCGGCGCCCGCGGAAATTGCCTGAGCGGCACAGGTGGGATCGTGGGTTGTGCTGATTATGCGTGGGGAAAATCACCATATTTCGTAGTTCTTAAGCCTCATCGCGGAAGGCCTTGCGTCAGTTGACATCGCACCGTTGCCACTGATTAAAGACCACCGGGGGAGGGCTCTCCACCTCCATAACCGTGTCCGATAATGTTGCTACAGCTTCGAGGATTGGTTTTCGGGTGCTGCGATTACCACCTGAACCTATTTTTGCAGGAAAAGCTGCCGGAAGATTGAGTCACCGTGGGCATTTGTACTTGAACCGAGCAGCTAACGCAAATGCCCAAGGAGCTGTCTTGGCTTGTGATCTCCCAGTTCTTCAGCGTTCAGCAGTTGCTGTAGGCTACGTTGCTCGGACGCGGAAAGACGCTTGATGACTTGTCTGCGGAGCCCCTCGTGTGGATTGTTCTTCGGAGGGCTGATCATCAGGTGTCGGACTTCTGTGGCATTTCTGTGAAGCGAGAGATCCGACAGCGTAATAGAATTTCGTCTGCTGGGTTATAATTCCCCGTGTGGTGAACTGAGCTTCGCTCTGAGCGAAGCAAAGCTCAGAATCGGCAGGACAGAAGGGTTAAAGTTTGAACGATCTATTGACTAGATCTGTGCAGATTGTTCATTTGACTTGATTGATGGCGGGTTGAAGTCGGGCTTCGCGGTTTGCTTGACGGGATGTGGAACGCCGTGGCTGTACGATTGAACCGAATTGATCACCGGATGCTTGCACCTCAAGTCTGAGCGTTGTATCGTCGAACAAGCGGTGCCGTAAATGCGAAGGTACGTGATGGGCCAATGGTTTCTGTAGACTATGGTTGCATCACACAGTGCGTCTGTTAAGCCCGAAAGTAACGAATACCATCAGATTGCAGCGAAGGAACTAGTCAGATGCGAACAAAACAACAGGTAAAGGAATCAAAGAGTGCAAATAAACATTAAATGTCAATGGAGTAAAACAGTTGTGTTCACCAATACGATGTTCGTGTAGAGTGCATGATCACACCGATGGATCAAGCGATTTTCCTAAGAAAAATTTGCAAGTTTATGTACAAGACAGCACACAAGATATAGATAGAATTGCATGAGACGTGGGCAGTTCTCCACGTGGAATTGTCACAACAGCACACGCAACTATTACATCAGAATTTCTGATGTTCTGTTCATTGTTTACAAGTTCACGTGTTCATGTTGTGTGTCACCTCACAGCTTTAAATCTTTAAATCTGCTCATGTGGAGCAGAGGTAGCTCAGTCGGTAGAGCACTTGCTTGAGTATTCAAGAGCGGGATGTCGTGCGTTCGAATCCTACATCTCAGCCCAATTTCTCAGCGGCTGTTTCTCACATCCGTTGGTCTCCAAGCTGCTATCTCTAGACCCCAATGAAAATAGCTCCCCTAACATCTATAACGTAATAATTTTTAGATTTATACCATGTTTCTTTTTATCCAGGACAACAATGAAGTTGCGCATATTTAATATTGCGATGTGACGTATTGCTGAATACACTTGTTCGAAGACATGTCTTATTTTATTCAGCCTGTTGTAAGTGTTCGTTGGTTGCCGATTGACTCCTTGTTGTGCAATACTTACTAAATTCCAGTGCTTTTGATTGTGTTTAAAAGCATGATTGGCAGGCATTTATTAGCTGGTGTGCCCAAACATTATACGTACTGCGATTAACTTGTTCTTAGCAATGGACTTGTTTGAAACTGCTGTGATGCGAAGTACTTTAAAAATTTGGCTTGAAAGTCCATTACCACCGGGTAAGTGTAAGTTTAACACTCGTTCAGAAATTTTTAGACGTATTTTCTAGTATATGAATATACACTGTTTGTCATTTTCGACGCTTTAAATACTGCACAGTGGTGACATGCTTATTGGGATTACGAAATTAAAATAAATACCTATTATATACCCGATCAGTGCGCTTAGTTTGTGAGGTTCGTTGTGGGTATTGCGTCTAGTAGGGTTGTACACCGACTGGAAACCGGGCATTCGGACTTGTATTTAACAGGAATTTGGTGAAAACCGGACCGATTTTAATTGGTGTAGTCTACTGCATACCATTTATTTTGCTGAAGCGACATGGTTCGTGTTTCGAAGGCTTTTGGTATGAAAAGTCACAGTTGCAAAGATAATGCCTGCCCAAAGTAGCTAAAAATAACAAAAATTATACAATAACAATTTTAGCGAAAATTTTAGTTTTAAAATTACTTGGGTATAAAATGCATTTTTATTCGCTTATCTAATATTTATTACTAATATAATTTATTAATATAGTCGATATGTTGTGAATTTTATGTTCATTGATTTGCTTAAATTATTGTAATATTGTAAGTTTAGTTTTCTGTTGGAAATTGTTGCGTCGGTAGTAATTTTCAATTACAGTAAAGTTAGGATTGTTTCAACCCTCGTCTTATAGTTCAACACATAAAGATTTGTATCGATGCAGAGTTGAAAAAGGGACTGTATACTACTGACTTCTCCATTCGCTGAAAATTTCGCCAGGGACATGAAGCGGTGGACCGCCTTGGTTCGGAAATGGGGGCGCCGGATAATCCTTGACGAAGGTGGTCTTACAGATATTTAGTACGGGAATTGAATTATTGTAGGTGATATTCTGCACATTGATTAGCAAGAGAGAAAGGAGTTGGAGCCGGTGAAAATATGGTGTTTTATATAGCTGGGTTATTTCGGTTACCTAGGGTATTTCGAGCTACCCCGGTTCCTCCAGGTCATGCCGCAGTTGAATTTTGGCCTTCCGCAGTCAAGGCCCCTGGTACGTTGTTGCTCCGCTAAAAATTTTTGTCTAATGAGCTAAAAATATATATGATAATTTTTCTCTATTTTGACTAAAAAAGCTCCAATTTTTTCCCGACAGGACTAAAATCACTGAAATTTCCCCCTTTTAAGAACGTAAGCATAATTACAATCAGTTGTCAAATTAGATATTTTTGACCTGACGGTTACAGTACTTTATGTTCTCCCCCGGTCGAACTGGGGGATGCCCGGCTTAACTTGGAGACGCCCACAGGTAACCTGGGGGGGCGACCTGCGGGGCGCACAAGGTCGGTTCTCCCTAATATAATTTCGGAAGTTTGCAGAACGCAGTATAGTCGACGCGTTACATAGTAATCTTAATGCAAAATCGGGAACTTTTTTATAGTATTATAAGGGCTTGTATCCAATGATTTGAAAATAAAAGCTACTATGTCGAGTAGAAAATAGCTAATGGCTGCTTACAACATTGCGGTCGACTTGCAATGTTGCGGATTAGTCAATAGGTACGGGTTGTCAACTTGCTCCGTGACACATATTTTTGATATATATAATAAAATAAAAAATTCATAGTGGATTACCCCGAGTGTCATCTCCCGGGGTGATAAACACCTGGTAGTAGCCTCGGGGTGATTTAATGAGAAAGGAACGACTTCCAATAATACCATCAGTCCTGAAAATATTTACACATACCAAAAACAAGCAAAATATGTGCAAAAAATTAATATTTCAGTCCCGCCCGTCGAGATTTTCCACCGAAAATAACATGGCGATCTATATGGAAATACACCTTTTGCACATTTTTCGGTGAATGGAAAGGTCAGGCCAAGAGTTGTCAATAGTGTTTGTTTTTGGGTGACACGCATAAATCAACTTCGGCTTCACGGATTGACTCACGCGGTATATACGTAGTTAAAGCCAGATTTTTCCAACTTTCGTTCCAGGAGTACCACAGGGCACGTAGTTGCACATATATACATTATTTTTGTTGCATAATAATGATATGGTAGCATCTATAAATAACCTACATTGCATATATTCGCAGACATTAAGTTATATATCTCAGGGAGTAACCGGAATTCCGGTTCCGGCGAAAATCGTGTTCCGGTTGCGGTTCCGGCAAAAGGCAAACACCACCCATACCTGAACGGGAATTCGGGTTTAAAAATTTTGTTTGAAGTTTTCGTATTTTTGCTTCATCTGTTGCCCAAATATATATGTATCAGGGAGTAACCGGAATTCCGGTTCCGGCGAAAATCGTGTTCCGGTTCCGGTTCCGGCAAAGGGCAAAAACCATACCGTAACCGGAATTCCGGTTTAAAAATTTTGTTTGAAATTATCCACGTTTTATCTGTAATCCAAACATATGTAATATATATTATACAATGATCAAGCTCCAATACAACTAAGCAAAAGAAAAGATTAACTAACCAATTTGCCGTTTGAAACGTATGTAGGCACATAATTTGAGCAGGAATTTTTCATAATAACCTGCAGGAGTTTGTTAAATCAAAGCCAGGTCGATGCTTGTAGCAGCTATTTTACACATCCAGAAGTCTGTTGGATATGTTTGAATTAAACCGGTCCAACTCGGTACCAGAGTATGGCTTACGCAGAAGTACTTAGGGTATGCTTGGCTAACATAAATTGCGTCAGGCACCCGCCAGTGCGCTTGTAAACTTGGTAAATCAGTTTAACTTGAAGTAAACTAACGTTATCTGCAACGCAGCTAGAAACTGCTTTCTTGGCAATGAACTGTATTTGTTGAAACTGTGCGAGCAACATCACAGTGTGTCTCATTTATAGCATTCTGATTAGAAAGTTATCATCATTATGATCTAACTGATGGGCACTGTTTGGCCAACGCTGGCCTAAACAGTGTCTCTGACCACTGACCATAAAATTACCTTCTATCTATTATTTTCTCTTAGAATCATATAAACCAATAATTTTAAGTTTCCTACAAAAGAACATGCAACAAACGTATGTGTAGTAAAGTGAGGCGACTGGAGACAGAGCGAAAGTGTGTATTGTACGCTCCAAGCTTTGTAAGCATTTTCGATTTGACGCAGTATATGCAGTGGTGTATAGTGGAAGGCATTTTTGATCTGGGTGTCCAAAAATCGACATATTTGATCGATAAATAAACATTATTAGCTTCCCCAGTCTCTTTAAAGTTTCAGAAAGGCAATAATACCATCGCAAAACATTAAGTTTAATGTAAAATTTATTTTTAATGCATTTTAAATCCACTATACCTTCATTTCTTCCATCATCTGTTTTACTATATATAAATTTCGTAGACCAGGTTCCGGATCCGGTTTAAATGGACGGTTCCGGTTGCTGGTTCCGATTCCGGTAAATTTTGGTTCCGGTTATTCCGTGATATGTATATCAGGGAGTAACCGGAATTCCGGTTCCGGCTAAAATCGTGTTCCGGTTGCGGTTCCGGCAAAGGGCAAAAACCATACCGGAACCGGAATTCCGGTTTAAAAAGTTTGTTTGAAATTTTCCACGTTTTTTGCTTCATCTGTGATCCCAACATATGTAATATTATACAATCATCAAGCTCCAATACAACCAAGCAAAAGAAAAGATTAACTAAGCAATTGGCCGTTTGAAACGTAAGTAGGGCACATAATTTCAGTAGGAGTTTTTCATAACCTGCAGGAGTTTGTTAACAAATGAAAGCCAGGTCGTTGCTTGTAGCAGCTATTTTACACATCCAGAAGTCTGTGCAGTACGTTTCAATTAAACCGGTCCACTTCCGTAACAGAGTATGGCTAACGCAGAAGTACTTAGGGTATGCTTGGCTAAAATAAATTGCTTCAAGAACCCGCCAATGAGCTTGTAAACTTGGTAAATCAGTCTAAATTGAATTAAACTAACATTATCTGCAACGCAGCCAGAAACTGCTTTGTTGGCAAAGAACTGTATTTATTGAAACTGTGCGAGCAGCATCACAGTGTGTCTCGTTTATAGCATTCTCATTAGAAAGTTATCATCATTATCATCTAACTCACGGGCACTGTTTGTCCAACGCTAGCCTAAACAGTGTACCTGATCAGAAAATTACCTTCTATCTATAATTATTTTCTCTTATAATCATATAAACCAATAATTTCAAGTTTGCTACAGAAGAACATGTAACAAACATATGTGTAGTAAAGGAAGGCGACTGGAGACAGAGCGAAAGTGTGTATTGTACGCTCCAACCTTTGTAAGCATATTCGATTTGACGCAGTATACGCAATGGTGTATAGTGGAAGGCATTTTTTGCTCTGGGTGTCCAAAAATCGACATATTTGATCGATAAATAAGCATTATTAGCTTCCTCAGTCTCTTTAAAGTTTCAGAAAGTTATGGTTCTAAGAGAAAATAATAGAATGAATTGTCCGATCAGTGGTCGGAGAGACTGTTTAGGTTAGCGTTGGACGAACAGTGCCCGTCAGTTAGATGATAATGATGATAACTTTCTATAATCAGAATGCTATAAATGAGACAAACTGTGATGCTGCTACCACAGTTTCAATAAATACAGTTCATTGCCAAGGAAGCAGTTTCTGGCTGCGTTGCAGATAAAGTCAGTTTACTTCAATTTAGGCTGGTGCTTCTACTTCAATTTTATTTACCAAGTTTACAAGCGCACTGGCTGGAGCTTGATGCAATTTATGTTGGCCAAGCATACACTAAGTACCTCTACGTAAGCTATACTCTGTTACCCAGTTGGCCCGGTTTAATTCGAACGTACCCCGCATACTTCTGAATGTGTAAAATAGCTGCTGCAAGCATCGACCTGACTTTGATTTGTTAACAAACTCATGTAGGTTATTATGAAAAATTCCTACTGAAATTATGTGCCCTACTTACATTTCACACGGCAAATTGCTTAGTTAATGTTTTCTTTTGCTTAGTTGCATTGGAGCTTGATCATTATAAAAAATATATTACATATGTTTGGATCACAGATGAAGCAAAAAATGTGCAAAATTTCAAACAAAATTTTTAAGCCGGAATTCCATTTCCGGTATGGTTTTTGCCCTTTGCCGGAACCGCAACCGGAACACGATATCTGAGCCAAATTAGGCTCATTGTGTAAGCAAAAAAGCTCTGTAAGATTATTAATGCATGATTTTGGTTTTCAATGGGCCCAATAGACCCAAAATAGATGAAAACTGCAATATCTCCGGGACAACTCTCCCTATATTGGTAGTTTTAGTGTTATAGCGCAACTCACATAGGTGCAAAGATTATTTGCCCTGTAGGGTTGTGCCAAAACGGGTTTTTGAGTGAGTTAATGAGACTAAATATATAAAAATGCTCTGTAATAGCTCAAACAATATATATATATATATATATATATATATATATATATATATATATATATATATATATATATATATATATATATATATATATAAGATACAGAAGATTGCGCCTTGTACACTATTAGTTCGAGAACAGTATCAACGGTTTAAGCGCAGAAACGTCGTGCAGTTTGGGTTTCCTATTGCGTATTGCAAGGTTCTCCAAAATGCGTAGCAGCTTATCTTGACTATGCTTATTGTCATTAGCGTGCGCAATAATGGAGAAATCGGTTGCTTTTGGACGAACATTGCACGATAGCGAATGCCTATATATTGCTGAGTTCTGTAACTGATCGTTGTTCAAGCTTCTACCTGTACGTGCTGAGACACCCGAATGCTCAGAGATTCTCGCTGTTAGATGTCGGCAAGAACTGCCAACGTAGTCTGCTTCACAAGCAGAACAATTATATAGGTAAACAACCGAGGATCTGAGAGAATCCGGTATTTTGTCCTTAACACTAAAGAAGTTCTTCAATCTTTTCCCGGTTAGAAACACGATGCGGATGTTGAAAAGTGGGTACGCAGAGCTAAAAATCGTTGTAATTTGCTTTTTAAGCTGGTTTGAATATCTGCCTAGGTATGGTAGTTTCAGTACTAAGAACTGCAATTGTTGTTCATCTGCACCGCTTGTTTGTGTATCTTCTGTTGTTGCAGAGATATTAGTACTTTGGAGTCCACTGTTACGGGCCATCCATTTATTGATGAAACTTGCGGTAGTTTTGTCGACTACCTTGGGGGGAAACCCGTTGTTGCATAGTGTTCTATGCAGAAATCGGACTTCTCGGTGTATAACTTCGAAATTGGACCCTATTGTGAATGCTCGGTGCAATAAGCATTGTATAAGACCTGTTTTGTATTTAGGCAGAACGTACGAATCGTACTTAAGTGTTAAGCCTGTATAGCTTGGCTTATATATATATATGTATATATATATAAGAGTGCTTATATATATATGTGAGTGTTATTGGTCTCATTTTGTAGTGCAATATAAACTATATAGTTCCTGAATACAAAATAGGTGGTTATATTCACAACTTTTCTAACAACATACCTGATTTCTTCTCATTATGTAAGTTGCTGCTCAATATTGATGTGTACATCTCTCTAAATAACATAAACAACAGTAAATTCCCTCTTGGCGATGAGACAAGCTTTCTGTTCTTGTATACATTGGTGCCATGCTAAATGGTGTTGATAAACTGTTTTGTTAGAAACAGCCATGTTGGAAAGTGACTTTAAAATATCTTCCTTTATCAGAACGTAGTGGAGATTATGTGTTGCAGGGTGAAATCTTTTAAATTCCGTCTGTGTGTGTGATCGGCCATAACTCCAGAACGTTTGAACCGATTTTCATGATCTTAGGCTAATTCGAACCGGCATAGTCCATTTACCGTGTACATCCCCGAGAATTTTTTATTTCTGGTCTGGTTCCGGCGTCAGGGGTCAAAATGTGGGTTTCTTGGCCCCATTTTAGTACCCTTCACGGAAGCAAGGTTATTTTTATCTTAACACTCGAATTTTTTCTCTGCGTGGTTTTATTTCATAGTAAAATGATAAATGCCGATGCGTCTTTTTTGTTTTTCGATTAAGGTTCCGGTTCTGGATTTATGGGGTTTGAGGTACGGGGTTATGGTGCACCAGAGGTTCCTCGTCCCAAAATTTGAAAATTTGTTCTGACGTCTTGGGCGGCTGATAAATTTTACCTGGGGGTTTTCGAGTATGGGAAACTCATTGCAAGGGCCGGTTTTGCTCTGTGACCCATCGTTCTATGGGTACGGGTGTATGACGCCACATGGTTCAGGTCAGAGGTGAAAATGTGGGGTTTTCACCTTATTTTAGTAACCTTCACGGAAGCAAGATTATTATTATCTTAACTTTCAAATTTTTTGTCTGGTTGGTTTTATTTGATTGTAAAATGATAAATACCGATGCCTCTTTTTTTTGTTTTTCGATTAAGGCTCCGGTTTTAGAGTTATGGGGTTTGAAGTATGGTGCCCCATTGGTTTCCCGACCCAAAATTCAAAAATTTGTTATGACATCCTGGGCGGCTGAAAAGCTTCACTTGGGGTTTTTCTGGCACTGGATTATTTATTGCCTGTGTTAATTCTGCTATGTGACCCATGGTACGAGGGCATGACGCCCCAAGGTTCGAGGCCAGAGAGCAAAATAAAGGTTTGTTTACCTTATTTTAGTACCCTTCACGCAGGGAATAACCGGAACAGAAATTTATCGGAACCGGAACCGTCCATTTAAACCGGATCCGGAACCTGGTCTTCGAAATTTATATATAGTAAAACAAATGATGGAAGAAATGAAGGTATAGTGGATTTAAAATGCATTAAAAATAACTTTTACATTAAACTTAATGTATTGCGATGGTATTATTGCCTTTCTGAAACTTTAAAGAGACTGAGGAAGCTAATAATGTTTATTTATCGATCAAATATGTCGGTTTTTGGACATTCAGAGCAAAAAATGTCTTCCACTATACACCATTGCTTATACTGCGTCAAATCGAATGTGCTTGCAAAGCTTGGAGCGTAGAATACACACTTTCGCTCTGTCTCCAGTCGCCTCCCTTTACTACACATACGTTTGTTGCATGTTCTTCTGCAGGAAACTTAAAATTATTGGTTTATATGATTCTAAGAGGAAATAATAGATAGAAGGTAATTTTCTGATCAGTGGTGAGAGACACTGTTTAGGCTAGCGTTGGACAAACAGTGCCCGTCAGTTAGATCATAATGATGATAACTTTCTAATCAGACTGCTATAAATGAGACACACTGTGATGCTGTTCGCACAGTTTCAATAAATACAGTTCATTGCCAAGAAAGCAGTTTCTAGCTGCGTTGCAAATAACGTTAGTTTACTTCAATGTAGACTGATTTACCAAGTTTACAAGCGCACTGGCGGGTGCTTGACGCAATTTATGTTAGCCAAGCATACCCTAAGTACTTCTGCGTAAGCCATACTCTGTTACCGAGTTGGACCCGTTTAATTCAAACGTATCCCACAGACTTATGGATGTGTAAAATAGCTGCTACAAGCATCAACTTGGCTTTGATTTAACAAACTCCTGCAGGTTATTATGAAAAATTCCTGCTCAAATTATGTGCCCTAGTTACGTTTCACACGGCAAATTGGTTAGTTAATCTTTTCTTTTGCTTGGCATTATTGGAGCTTTATCATTGTATAATATATATTACATATGTTTGGATTACAGGATGAAGCAAAAAACTTGCAAAATTTCAAACAAAATTTTTAAACCGGAATTCCGGTTCCGGTATGGTTTTTGCCCTTTGCCGGAACCGCAACCGGAACACGATCTTCGCCGGAACCGGAACCGGAATTCCGGTTACTCCCTGCCTTCACGGAAGCAAGGTTATTTTTATCTTAACTTTCGAATTTTTTTCTCTCCTTGGTTTTATTTCATAGTAAAATGATGAATGCCGATGCCTCTTTTTTGTTTTTCGATTAATGTACCGGTTTATGGGGTTTTCGGTATTGCATCCCCGTGGTTCCTCACCCAAAATTTGAAAATTTGTTCTGATATCCTGGGCGGCTGAAAAGATTTACTTGGGGGTTTTCGGACATGGTAAACTCATTGCTGGAGTTGATTTTGCTCTGAGATTCATGGTTCTATGGGTACGGGGATGTGGCGCCGACATGGTTCATCGACCCAAAATTCCTAGTTTTACTGTTACGTCCTGGCAGGCTGATAGCTTGCACTTGGGGTTTTGAAAGCATGTGAAACTTACTGCCGGTGTTAGTTTTGTTCTACCTTGTGCGGTATTGTGTGATATCCACGTATAGCATATCGACGTATGCTATCGAGAGCTGATTGTGCACGCAAAAGGCGTAAGTGTACCTATTCTTTACTACGTTCTGCAATCTCGATAGAGTTACTAGTATTTTTAGATAGCAGAAGAGTCCCTGTGATAAAAATTTAAAACCTAGATTTTACGCAGTTGTGTTTTTATTACGTATATCTGGCCTGTCAACAGTGGTGTGTGAAGGAAGTGTTTGGGACCCCCTTCCTGCTTTTCAAATGAGGATGTTCCCGTATATCCATGCAAACTATCCCGAAACCCCCACCTTCAACTAATACATGGCCCACTAATATTTAGCCATTAATATTCCTAAATACTTGATTTCTGTGTAATAAATATTTTTGAATACATATATTACAAATTATATACTATTATTTCTAATGCTTAAACACTGTTTTTAACTTAATTGACTCGGAGCGGGCGAAGCAACGGAGTTTCTACTGAGGGCGCTACTGGGAAGATCATGAAAATTTCATTTTTGTCTGTTTCTGTCATTCATAACTCATTTTCTGTTGGACAATTTCTACAGATTTTTTTGTTCGACAGCAAAAGTGACAAGGTGGTGCCCTTTATTTGAGCAATAACAGCTTCGTCTCCTTCGTCCGGGTCAAAATGGTAAAAAACAGGTTTGTAAGGTTTCTTTGCCAATTCTGACAATACAGGTGCTAGTGTGCCGTAGCCCACATCTCGCGACAAAAATAGAGAGCACCGGCAGAATCAGCTCATCGATCTACAACTTTTTTATGGGGCAATATGATGGGCCGCTGTAGGCCCGAGTATGGTTAGTCGACCTTTTGCCAGATATATATCGATTTTTCAATTTTCGGCATGTTATTGCGTGCTTTACCTTTCAATGAATGCCTATTAGGTTGTCAAGTAAATTGGATATATATTATGGTTTTGCTATCTAGAGTCTAATTTGACTATATTTTACGTTTTCATGGGATTTTCAGGGTTTTACGGTCGACGAACCCGATTTGCGAAATCAATAAATCTTCTTTTGTTTGGTTATATATGTATTGCTTGCAGGGCATCAAGAAAGGTTTATGTATGCAAATTAATAAGTAAATTACTGCAAAGTATAGGAGGAAATTTCATTTTCGTTTTGTGCAAAAAGAGGTGAGTATATATCCTCCGATTGTCTTTCAAAGAGGCGTGATCATCTGTGACCTGCCAGCTCATTTTGCAGGACAGTGTATACATGTTTTCAAAAATTAAATTTTACAGAAAGCGGGTTTTTCCAACAATGCCATTTTTAGACTTTCTAGTTAATACACCTAATCTGTGTCTTTATAGGTTGTCATTTGTTGTATATATACATTGATATATATTATATATACGTCTCAAATTCCACCTATATCATTTGGAATTATAATTATACATGTGAGTGGACGTATTCCAACCTGTCTGTAATTGAAATGAAGCGAGCTGAGTTTTCTCTAATAGCGGTCAAGTCAACAAAAAATTCTTCTTTGTGTCTGCGTGCGCCTCATTAAATACTGATGAATTTCAGCAGCTTTTTAACATTGTTAAATTTTAGCATTTTTCCAGTTCAGTACCACGTAGCGGCAAGAAATGGTAAGTAAATAAGTTTTAGAGGTTGTCATATGCGATGAAATTGGTTGCGCTTGCACGCATTGAGTAACTGCAACTACAGTTCTTAACCGTCACCTGGTGTTATTACATATCGTAAAATATAAGGAAGTATTAATGAGCCTTTTGTTTTTGGCGGTGAACGATGTACGTATAGGGCAGGGTTTTTGAAATCGAACCCTAGGACCAAGTTAAGTCCAGCAAATTTTTTTTGGGTCGAGACCTTAAACTCTGGGTCCAGATTTACAATTTTTGGCTAAAGAATTTCATGAAGTATTACACAATAAAAACGTAATTACGAAACACAATTTTACATTATTACAAACATAAATTATTCTCTGCTTGTCCCAAGCCAGGATAAAGGACGAGGGCCATTCATGAAACCAGCAGTAAGCAACTATGTACACATGTAAGCACGAGCATTTAAAAGCCTGCACTTTGTAATAGAATTTATTTGCAAATCTTATGTCTCCAAAGCCGAAACTGCCCTTGGTCCAGCAAAATTTTTTTGGGTCCACGTAAAAATATTTGGGTCCAAACCCACCTGTGGACCAAAAAACCTAGATTCGAACATCGTTTTATAGATGTGTGATAACATAAATTTATAATTAATGAATTGAACTTGGCTACATTTTAGGTTATAGAAACGTGTGGACTTTCCGGTCGAAACTCATATTGGTAGTAATCTTAATAAATTGCAAAAAGTCAGCGGAGCAAATTGGGGTGATTTTAACATTTGCATAGGATTAACTAAATTAGCTAATTAATTATATAATTAACTGACTAGCATAGATTTAGCGCTTCAGAAATCACATATTCGTGATCAGCGACATCGAAAAGCCCCGTGTGCATTTTTTCTCATTTCTGAGCGCTTTGAAGATTTTCAAAAAATTAGCTAATTAACTAATAATTAGCATGTTTTTAGCATATTCGAATAGCAATAAACACCAGATTCGTAGTCAGCACGGCGAGATATTATACACGCACCAAAATAATAGGTTTACATTAATTATTCATTGAAAAATAAACAATTTTTGTTTGAAAATGGTAAAAATATGCTCAGACGCTTAACTGCAGTACTCGCCATAACTGATTGATGTTCCTTCGATGTTCTCTCGAAGTTCGTTTGATGTTCGCTCGAAGTTCGTTCGATGTCCGCTCGAAGTTCGTTCGATGTCCGCTCGAAGTTCGTTTGATATTCGCTCAATAAATTCGAAATTTTGTTCGAATTTTGTTCCAGACGTGTTCCAAATTTTGGCACACTTTGTTAAAATTGTTCGAAAAGTGTTCGAGAATAAATAAATTTTGTTTTATTTCTGTTCGATGTTCGTTCGTTTGATATGTGACACTCTTTCAGGCGAGTACTGTTACTAGTTAATTACTAATTAAAAAACAGATTTCGACAAAAACTATATCTCTTGCGCCTGAAGGATATTAGGCCTTTCACACAAAAAATTTTTAATCGTCCCAGTGGTTATTGAGAACTTTATCGGACGGACGGACAGACGTTACCCTATTTTTCCCCTCTGACGAAAACAAAAATGCTTCACTCCGCTCAATTAGGAGCGTCTAGAACGGAAATTTTTAGCATGGCCATTGCCTCATGACGATCCTTGCTCTCACCGAACTAGAATAATCTCAAATGACAGGAAAAATAACCCAAACCCTACTTTATTTAGTTGAGTAAAGCATTTTGTAATGTATATATTTAATGATTATATTTTATATAATATCGGAGACATTTTGTTCTGCTGACTGTTGTCAAAGTAGGCATGGGAGGTGCCTTTTACATTTAGCTAGGGCGCGCCGAATCGAACCAGAGGGCATCAGCTGGAGTGTTCTCGGTTTATAAAAGAGGTGTCAATGTTCTCAACTTTCGTTGGATCTTTAGTACAGTAAATTCACGAAAAATACGTAATTTTTGTACCAAATCCACAGTCATATAGAAAAGCAGCATAAACCATTATGCTATTTTAGCACAAAGATATGGTCACCTAGATGTTTGTGCCTTTTACTACTTTTGGCTATATCCAAACTAAGGTTTGCGACACCGACGGTCCAAGCGAATTTCTGCTCTGCACCATGATTTTGTGGCGATTATTATAATGGCATTTATATATTTATTACATAGATAGCAGGGAATAACCGGAACCGTCCATTTAAACTGGATCCGGAACCGGAACTTGGTCTTCGAAACCTATATAAGTAAAACAGATGAATTAAGAAATGCAGGTACAGTGTATTTAAAATGTGTTAAAAATAGCTTTTATGCATTAAACTTAAAGTATTGTGATGGAATTATTGCCTTTCTGGAACTTTAAAGAGACTGAGGAAGCTAAATAATGTTTATCTATCGATCATATGTTAGTTCTTCGACCCCCAGAGCAAAAATGCGTTCCACTATAAACCCTTGCGTATATTGCGTCAAAATGAATGTGCTTATAATGCATGGAGCGTATAATAAACACTTTCGCTATGTTTCCACTCGCCTCCCTTTACTAAACATACGTTTGTTACATGTTATTCTTTAGGAAACTTGATATTATTGGTTTATACAAGGTTATAACTAAGATAAAATAATAGAAGGTATATATACTATAATTTTCTGATCAGTAGTCAGAGAAATTGTTTTGGCTTGCGTTTAGATGATAATGATGATAACTTTCTAACCACGATGCTATATATGAGATCAACTGTTATATTGCTCGCACAGTTTCAATGAATGCAGTTCGTTGTCAAGAACGCAGTTCCTGGCTGCGTTGCAGATAACGCTAGTTTACTTCAATGTAGACTGATCTACAAAGTTTGCAAGCGCACTGGCTTGTGCTTGGCGCAATTTATGTTAGCCAAGCTTACATCTAAATACTTCTACATAATCCATATATACTGTGTTACCGAGTTGGACCGGTTTAAATCTAACATACCCCGCAGACTTCTGAATGTGTAAAATAGCTGCTACAAGCATCGACCTTGTTTTGTTTTGTTAACAAACTCCTGCAGGTTAACATAAAAATTCCTGCTGAAATTAGGTGTCCTACATAATCTGTCTACATAATCCATACTCTGTTACCGAGTTGGACCGGTTTAAATCTAACATACCCCGCAGACTCCTGAATGTGTAAATAGCTGCTACAAGCATCGACCTGTTTTTGTTTTGTTAACAAACTCCTGCAGGTTAACATAAAAATTCCTGCTGAAATTATGTGTCCTACTTACGTTTCATAATGTAAATTGCTGAGTTAATATTTTCTTTTGCTTGGTTGTATTGGAACTTGGTCATTGCGTACATATTACATAATTGTTTAAACCGCAGATGAAGCAGAAATGAGCAAAATTTCTTACAATTTTTTTAAACCGGAATTCCGGTTCCGGTATGATTTTTGCCCTTTGCCGGAACCGGAATTCCGGTTACTGCCCGATAACTAGTCATGAAGATTCTATTTTTGGTTTGGCTTGCTGTTTTTATTTGTTTCTCCCTTGATCGGTTTCCATTAAAGTGTAACACAATTTTACTTTAATTGGGCATTCGCAGACCTAGGCATTTGTATAGTATTTAGATTACTTAGTGGATACAAATGGATTTAGATACAAATGGATAAATGTTTAAGAGCCCTTACAGAAATGCCGCCGGTGCCATCTATGCTTGGGGTTTGTTGCTTTACATAATTTAGGAAATGCTAGAAATAATATTGCCAATTTTTTGTTTCACTTATGGGTATTTTTTCTAAGGGAAATGAAGAATTGACAGGGAGTATTGAACAGCGTGATGCTAAAAAATTGCTACGGTAAAACCGTTCTAAACGGAGATGAAACAAAAATGCTACTTGCTCTCACACCAAATGTAATAATTTACAGCCCTGCGATGAAGTTATCTATATATTTGGCGCACAAAATCTCTGTTTACTAATAATTCTGCATCGTGTAATTTGTGTTTTCGGCAATATAACTTCTCCGACCTGTTCATTCGCCCAAATGTTTGCTAAATGTGACGTTCCGGGCGCTCCCTGGCTCGGAGCAACAGTGAACCAGATTTCGTCCTTGAGGATGAAATGGGGGCACCCGGGGTACAGACAAGAGCGTCCAATCTTAAATTTTTAAAATTCGGTTTTAATGACAAACGGCAAGATCGCCTCAGAAACGCTGCAAAAACGTCTCCACTGCGATTCAAAGTAACTTTTAAGCTACTTGTGGCGTATTCTAATTGAACTTTTAACTTCAAAAATTTATTTCTACGAATTTCTGTAAATGTTTGTGTCAATAAGACTTAGTGTTTTACTTGAGGGGGTAAGTTGCCAGGGGAGACAATAATTTTGTCAGGGGGCGCGAACCTGGGAGGTACCCGTTTTGTGAACTGAAAATATTGTACAAATTCTAGTGGTTCCGTACTTCTCAGTTCCGAAACCTCAGAAATTATAAACAACGTTGGATGATTAGTCGCCAGAATACGTCGAAATGCAAAAATGTTTAGAAGTGGACTATAATCAGCTGGGCACAAATTTTGATAAAATTTGAGAAATTTTTGCCTTCCGAACGGAATTTTTGTACAAGTTTTGATCAAATTTTTGTGCTTTATACCGATTGGAAACAAAAAAATTTTCGAAGAGGCGGGGAGCCCAAAATTTCGACGGCGGGCTTGAACTGAGGGGCATCTGTTCTGAACCAGGGCGAACCGAAAAATGCCAGGCCCCCACCCCTACCGCAATTTGGAGAGCCCAGATCAGCGGGTTTTGGTTTTGAATTAAGACGATGCTGATAAGTTAGTGTTGTGCATAAAAAAGAGGGCTGAATAAGCGCACCATAATATAACGACAACCAACGCGCTTGGGATAAGGCGACATACTTGCGATACAATCACAACACGGAAATGCCAAGTTTGCCCTTATCTCACAGTCATGTCAAGTTTTTCCCTGGAAAGATGGTATAATGTTTGGTCTCAGTAAACCTAAGGCTACGCCTGAATCTAAGCTCAAGATTAGCATGGGCTCACAGTTATATAAACTTTAATTTTTTTTGTCATATGGTGCTCATGTCATGTTTTCTTCCTCTGTTATTCGGGAAACGTGACAGGATATATTTCTAAATTTCATACGTGCATTTAACTTAAAATGGAAAGGAACTGGTAAATAGAAGCTTGTTTGAGCTATTAGCGGGTCATAATACCCCGTTTGTTCCTATTTTAACTTAATTTGCCAAGCAACATCCTTTGGCGTTTTCCCCTACACACGGTCTTTTTCCACAGTGAACTTATGAGTCGTTACACATGAAAGTACTTGCACAATAACAGGGAAACTGAGCCAAAACATAGGACCTACCATGCCATTGTAAAAGCCAAACGAAATAGTTTTTAACTCAATTAATACCGAACCAGGAGCCAAATAAAATTTTTGGTGGTCTTTTTCCCTACAGTGCGATGTCAATACACTTTGCTTTATAATCATCGACTTGGGATAATGCAGCGGAAATAATTCCGATGTTAATCCAATGTCACGTAAACCAACTATAAGTGTCGTGTTTATAGTACGTAGTTTTTCAATTGTTTAAGTCATTTTGGGTTCAATTATGATTTATTTTATATTCTGTGTTAAATTTATATTTTGTACTCTGTGTTAAATTTATATATTTATAATATATATATTTTGTATTCTGCGTTAAATCTTACAAAAAATATTGTCCGTAAATTTTATAAAAAAAATTATTGTCCGCAGCGGTTTAGAAATAAGCGTTTTATACAAAATTTGGCGGAGATTATTTTACCTTGGCAGTATGGTATTTAGTAGCTTTTGGTTAGTACAAGCCGTTTCTGGCGGCAAAAATGTCAATTAATAATAATTTTTGTTTTGTCGAAATTGTATTCTCGTGTTTGAATCAGAAGTTTTGTGCTTGGCAACAACTATTATCGAGTTCACTCCGTTTTTGAACAGTAGCCTCAATACGGATGAAGAGTTGTCATGACAACAGATCGTTCCATGTGATCATACTTCCATTATTTAACGTATTCGCTTTTTGCAGACCACGCAAAAATAAATTTGTTGAGCGGAGCTCGGCGAAGCCGAGCGAAGCGTTTTTATTTTTTGTCTGTGACCAAAAAGGTCGATGTGCGTCCGTTCGTTCGTTCGTTCGGTCCGACGGATCTCAAGAACCACTGAACCGATTTAAAAAAAACTTTTTTGTTTGAAAGCCTGTCATGTCAGAGTGTGCACCTGATATTTGGGTTTAAAAAATTTTGAGTGGTTAATTAGTAATTAGCTAATTAGTTAAGCTTATGCAGGTAAAATAGAGAATTTTGCAATATTTGTGTTATTTATTGAAATAGAATCGTTTCGATCAAACCATTATATATAGGGTTTTTTGAGTCGAAGAATTCAAATATAATATTTTACCAATGATAAAGCCCTATGCCCTATGCAATGTAGTTATTTGAAGAACATAAAATTGAGTACATTCGTAATGCCACAGCCCATAAGCTCCGCTCACAAATGTAGTTCCACTGCCGACTAGTTAAATAAATATATACGTACAGATGAATATATAAAAATAGATTATATAATATATATACAAAGAAAATATTTCGTTGCTATATTTTTTAAACTTATTATAGTTTATTCGACAAGATATATCAAGGAACTTCGAAGCCGACGGATGGGCGAGTCTACCGGACGATTTACTAGTTCGCGTGCTTCAGTACATACGTCCACGGTATCGCTATAGGGTATGACGAAACATTCAGTTTGTGATATAGTGCTCTAATAAAATTTAAGTTGACCCCAAAAACTTTCCTATTTTATAATTTTGCATAAAAACAATGTTACGGAACGCTTTATGGTCATTTGAAATTTGGGAATAAAACTGTTAGAGAACACACTGCTCTGCTTTTGAAATCTAGCGATTTCCCTTTCTCGAAAATTCCAGTAAAATTGTCGAAATTTTTGAGAGAGAAAATTTGCCGGCTTGTTTTGTTAATGAATATCAAGGGTTTAACTATGTGATAAATTTATTGTGACGTAACTATTGCATTAAATTTGTTCGCGAACAGTGATCAGTCCATATTTAAATTTAATAGACATGAGGGAACCGAATTTCTGCTAATTGAAACTCGCCAAAATTCTGTTCGAACGTAAGGTATATATAATCGCTGGTACTTGATTTGATTTCGCCAATTTAGTTAACGAAAACAATTTAAAATTCATCATTTTTTCGTAAGAAGGATTTGCGAATTTCGGCTATTACAAAATAGGATGGCTGATTGTAATTTACTTACGCATAGCAATTATTGTATTCCACAACCTCGTAGTCCTATTGACACATTCTATTGACCTACACACATCTATATTGAAACAGCAACAAAATTTGACAATTTATTGTGCCAAAATTTACTAGATTTTGCTTGCAACCGGTTCGCAGGGTTAATAGTGCACTTAATGCTGGGTTAAGACAAAAACCAATGATTTGACGAAATTAATAATTCTATAATCATATCGTTCCCTCTAACAAGCAAAAAATTCTCTTTGTAAAAATTTTACTTTTGGAGGTATTTTTCATGCTGTGGCTCATAGCTCGAGAATGGCTGTTGTAACAAAAAATCAATAACAAACGAAGTGGTTGTAGCTCTCCATTAGTGAAGTCTGCATAAGTGGATCGATGCGTCTGGTTGTTGTGTGACCCTAAATGAATAATATAAAACAGTCTCCAATTCGGACCTGCTTGTGAAAATTTAGGTAGGAAATCTCTCGAGCAGCGCAAATACAAAACAAGGTTCACATTTAAATTCTAAACAATGAGTGATGGATATTTGCAATTTTATAACCCGACGCGTAATAACGCGTCGGGTTATAAAATTGCGACTATCCATCACTCTAGTGTAAAATAATCGGCAAAGAAACGGAGAAAAAAGAATTTTTGTCGCTATTTTTAAGAGACTCTGCTCATTTGACTTGCTCGTTTCAGTTACTGTACAACATGTAGGTGGCCAACATGGTATCCATTTGTTTTAATAATCCGTTAGGTTTTCACTATCTGTTCCTTGCGAAGATAGTATTTAAACGAAACTGGCTGTATAAATATATTACCAGACTTAGCTTTCGAGATGTCTGCTATAATCTGAAAAAAGCTTTACTTCAGTGAACACATTTTTGTAACGTTATGGCTTTATAGAAATGGTAAAATTACGCAAGATTTAAAATTAAAATTAAATTAAAATTAAAAATTACCAAGTTTACTTATGTATTTTTCATCAGAAGGTACTTTATGGTTATTAATCATCCGAGTGCAATATCGACACTAGCCAATACATAGATGTTTATTTGGTTAGCCAGTATTGTGTCTTGGCGATACGAACCATTTCAGCAATAATTATTTGCACATAACCAAAACATATACGCAATACTTGGTTACGAAAATTTTTGCTTTCAGCTATTTCAAATACTAAAATGCTGGAAAACAGATATTTCAAGCTGTCATGTGAACTGCGAGATGATCGGACGTTGCAAATTTGAATTATGGATGCCACAACAAAAGCACAATCTGATAGTTTCAAATTTTACCGCAATGCAAGCTAAGAATTCTTTGTAGCTGCACACATGCCGCTACATTACATATTCAACACTCCGAATTCACCTTGGCAATAAAACAAGCTACTAGTTCTATAAGTTTTGCATTTTAGATATTTTGATTTGTTTCATTTTAGGCGTCGCAAGTATGTCGCAATTGGTATTTTTCATTATTGTTGCCTCCGGTTTGGGAAACTTTCTACTTCGAAGACTATCGTTATACACGACGCCGATTTACACGACTCGGCTGGCAGTATATTTTGGATTTCAATCGCTTACGATACGTTGTCAACAATACTGCGCGATTTTGGTGAGTATCGCTGTGTCATCGTTAACCGATAACTTTTAGATTACACTAATTATATAACTGGTAGAAATGAGATTTATTCTAAAATTCAAAGTGAGGACCTGTTGACTTTAAAGTCGTATCATTTTCTTTGATTTTATGGCATATTGTTGTCTAATCACGTCGGATATAGAATATTTGTATCACATGTAATAACCGAGATTTTGGATCATCAGTTTATTTTGTGTAGGTACGAAGTGGAACAAATTACAGACATCTATCTGTTAGAAGTCTAAACTACAAAACTTTTCAATTTTGAAAAGTATCATATTATGGTCTGCGTTTGTACATTAAAATTTTGACATCTTCTAGCATGAAACCGCAGTACTTGTACAGAGCTGGAAACATGAGCAATTAACAACTAGTTTCAATCTTTCATGTTTTGTGGTCGAAGAGTATTTTGTGGTAGCATTTCGTAGAAGTGATTATTATCAATAAATTGTGTCGACCATTACCCTGGGATCTTGAGTCTGGCTGTCTCTTTAGATTTCCTCTCTCCCGAACTCTGCGATCTGCCTTCTTCTAACGATCGATCATTTATATATCTGTATCAATTCCGCACGTAGTTTATCTTGGATTAGGCATCCCTATATTATGTTATCTATACACTCTATTTTGTGGAAGCATCTATTGCAGGTATTTGTAGTGGTACATTCTCATGTTTTTATTAGCAATGTGTACTCATTATCGTTCGTTTACATCTCGTGACAGTTATCAATTGTGTAGTGGGTTTTATATTCTATCCTAAAGCATAACGGTTGTTTTAAAGCGATTTTTATTGTTTTCTTTAAAGAAAAATTAAAAAGTTCTTCTTTCAGGCAAACACTGGTAATTAAACCTAGTGGATTTTGGGAATTTCTTCGGGCACTAAATTTCTCAGAAAATACTACAGCACAAACTTGAGCGATAGTCCCTTGGTCGACTGCGTGAAGTTGTTTTAACTTGGCGCTTGACGATGCAAAAAATACGACGAAGATAGAAGAAATTGCTGCCCGATATGGTACAGGCGGACAGATGTTGCAGGTTAGTTATCGACTAAACAAGCCGACATGTTATCGGCACGCAGATGTAGGAGGATACTGTTGTATAGTCAAACATAATATACTGTAAAGGCAGACATATTTCCAGTCACTTTATTTTTCAAAACAAAGTGTGGACAAACATCTGAACGTTTAGATTCACACTGGCTACTTGCCATCGACTTCGGAGAAATTTAAAAAATTAACCGTATTGTTTAAGTTATTGCTAGGAACTCTTTTATTTTAGATCTATTCACTGTGTATTACTCCATTTGCCGAAAACGTAAATGGTTATGAAATAGATAACGGCAGCAACCCGATTCCACTGGGGATTCTTGGACGCGAAGTGATATCAATGCAGTTCCTGTTAATGCAAAAACAACAAAACATTCGACAAATAATATAAGAAACGCTAAAAACTCTGATTAAGGTTAAATTAGATATTATGTAACTCGGTAAGTACTTATTTTAGTCATATTTGTAGCTTCGGAATGCAATATTTCAAATTGTTTATATCTTGTAAAGAATTTGGGTTTGTTTTGCCTGAGGAAAAGTCAAATGTAATTTGCCAAATGGCTTTGACCCAGCTTCAATACACCAAAATAATGCCAGGACTCTGTTTTAATTTAGAAGGCTTCTTCTTTTAGGTAACCGTAAGCAGATAGACTGAGGTTCCATTTTATGTAAACTAGTATCTTGCAAGCCACGTAGAAGCTAGAGGCGATCAGGGTTCATAAGACTGGCATTGTGGGTAATTGCAATAACAAGCTTTAGTTGGCTTTTATACGCACCCGTAAACATATGTAACTCTTGAAGCATCAAAGATACTGCTATGATAAGAGTTAAAGAGAATATGCACCTGTTCTGTGCACCAACGTTGTTAATAGCTTTTTTATATTGAAAGCTCAGGAAAGCAACGCCGGGGTGACAAAGTAATTGACAGCACGCAAAATTTGCTTCAAGGAAGGATATCGCATTTCTGATGTTCCAGCCTTTAAACTCATTACCATTTAAAAACGCATGTAATATTCGTGCTGGCATCATGCAACAAGCCGGGAAACCATGGTATTCAACGTTTTACCAACCTATATTGAAACGATCCTAAATGCCTTTGCATGCAGAAGATAAACTACATTTTGCAAATCGGATTCGTCGACCTTAAAAATCTTGAAACCCCCTCGAGAAGAGTATGTGCATAGTCAAGTATGGTGCTTTAATAACAAAACCACTTGTATTCAAGCATGCCTAATTGCCTAATGCGCACTCTTTAAGTCAAAATCACGCAACAACGTATCGGAATTAGATAATTGTTGGATATTTTGCAAACGCAGTAGACCAATTCTTCTGTTTCAATTCGCCATCCATGATGGCACACGTTCCTTCATCTGTCTCATAGTCCATTAAGCCCGGATAATTCAAGTGTTGGACAAACTGCGCCACCATCGGAAGCCATTAAACCAATCTGTAGCAGCTGCACCATATGAATCTAAGTCTAATGCTACCACCGTAAGACATCAACAATGCTTTTA
>JASANE010016746.1:0-29945 GCA_030248225.1 Trileptium ribeirensis | reverse complement strand
AGTGATGGAGTATCGAACCAAAGAATCGTTCTCAGCGACGACGCTCGATCGGGTGAAACTAGCAGACGCGTGCTTACAGGACGAAACAAGCCTTAATTGCAAATCTACTCCAGCACCAACGTCGTGGCATGAAACCGATACACTGGACGAGGTAGTCTTAGCGAAATTTCGCGGTTATCATTGGTGGTTGGCGCTCAATGTGTGCGTACAGGCACATTGCTCGAGGGCACACGTTTTCGTCCCAACGAAATTCCTATAAAATTCTCATGTACTGGTCAATTTGCTGCAGTCAAAAAACATTCGGCGATACAACACCACGGACGGTGGCGCCTCACATCGTGCGGTTCGACAAGCGATTCTTAAAACTAACGGCTGGCTGCAAAGAACGGCTTTTGGGACATGTTCATCAGCATCAACACAAGATACTACCGCGCAATCTCAATCGTCGACAGCTGCACAGCTCAAGTGTACTCTGTGTCTATACGATCACCTTTATGCTACCGACGCCGATCGACAACAAAAGTCAGTTCGATTCACTGCTGAAGAAATTCGATGTTCCGAGCTCCACGCTTCCGATGAGAGGATTTATATAACAGCTGCAAATTCCGTTTTCGTGCGAAGCTGTTTGATCATAAATAAAAAGTTCTATAATATTTTGAAACCGGTTCCAAATTCCTGAAACCAGTCCTTCGCTAGCTAATTTGCACAGCATTGAATGTTTGCTATATTAGCCAAGACAGTTTTGAGTCTTGCTGATGAGTTGCGTTTTTCTATAGTTGCAACCAGTCAGGCGCCGCGTTATCGTCATGTATCTTATTGTTCATTAATTTTTAATGTCTGAATGATTTGCTGCTCTCTGGATTGCCTGACGATCGAAGTAAGACAAATAAGGCTTATATTATATATATTGAGATCTTTTATCGTTTTATTTTTTAATAGCACTAAAAAGGAATTAGGGACACTTTGAGAATACATTATACATATATGTATACAGAAAATTCGCTTAAAATATATTTCAAAAAGTTGAATTATATAAATGTGGTAACGTTAAACGTACATAGCGCGATGTTTTATCTGGCAGGTTTTGCATAGAAGCTCTAACAAGCTAGGCTGTAAAAAATAGTTTCGTGCTAAAATTTCTAAGCAGACATATTCATTATTGTTTGTGTTTCAAGAAATGTGTCACAACAGTACACTATATTCCCTGTTCATACCATTCTACAAATAACAAGGTTTTAGCTAAGGGATAAGAAAATATCGGAAAAAGACTAAAAACACCGTTAAAACAGCTTGTCAAAGGAAAACGCCTAATTAGACCTTCGAACCCAGACTGCCGCTGTTAAAAAGCATAAACCATGGCTGGTCGGTATTATAGTAACATCCGATTGGTTGTCGTGCATTGATGTCGTCTGTCCGTAAAAAGTTGGGGAGGTGGCATAAATACGTTGAATCTGCAGCTGGATCATTGTAGCTGATTAACAAAAAATGCAGTCTAACATATATGCGGATACCCTTGACAGGGGAGCCTGATCCACCGTTACTACCACGTTATAAAAACGTACTGGGGATATAAGCATAAATACGAACAAAAACTTCCGCTGGGAACCGGACCTCACCTCCACGCACGAGTCATCACCTTCGGAAATTCTAAATTAACTTTTGTTTATCTGTTTATATATATACAACTACCAGATGCATGGAACAACTGGTGGTCTCGGGGGGGGGTTGTAGCCGGGGTCGCCAGTGGGTGGGGAGGTCGTCTCGCGGTGGGGAAGGCAGAGATAGTCCGGGGGGCGGGAGGCGGTGACAAAAAGTCGACGTATAAATTTCCGTTTTGTTAAAACCTTTAATTTGAGAAAAATTTCCCAACGTCGAATGACGTAGTGGAATTTACCCATAGTCTCGCATCGTATGTCATTCGCCGTTTTGAAGAGTACTTGGACAACGTACGAGACCAAAAAATGGACCTTTACCACAGGTATGCATTTAGCATCACAAGATTGTTCAATAATGTTTAAATGGAGAGGTTGTGTTTGCGGGTCTGCACATAGATCTTCTGATACTACGTATGATGCCGAACCTGACAAATATCGAAAACAATATCACAACCTGACGGCTGTGACAAAAGGTAATTTAGGATTCTTTGAAAATCAATTATGCATGTAATATGGAGACAGTAAAATGTCGCTTAAAATATATATCAAAACTTGCAGTTATTAATTTTAATTGCGTTCTTTAATTGTATGTATATATTCTTTATCTTTCTTTCATCTATATCTTTCATCGTACATGCTCCCACAAGACAGGATTACCCCTTCCCTTTCTTGGCATGAAGCGCCGACACCCTGGCAGGTGGTCTAACCCTTCCCCTCCAGGCACACAAGGGCCACCCGTTCCCTCGACCACTGCGTCGTAAACCTTCGCGTTAATTGGGAAAATAGACACAAATTCCAGCGAATTAAGGACCATTTAAGCAAAAACTGGGAAACTTAGCAAAAATGGGAGAAATGAACAAAATTTGTTTAAGCTGTATTGTTTTAAAATTATTAATTCCCCCGCCCACACGCGCCCTGCCGGCTTGACTGGGCTTCAAAAGCATTAAAACTTGGTAATTTGGAACACTTTGAGAAATTGTACATGAATATACAGAGAAATTTCGCTTGATATATTTCAAAATTTGAAGTATGTATGGATGTCCTTTATATAATTGTGTGTATATAGTGAAATCCATTATTGTTTCAGTGTTTTTGCTCCAAAGAGCTGTAACATGGAAACTACAGTCTGTATAGCAGTTTTCAAAAAGTGAAACAAATTTCTGTAGCTGTTTTTCCAAAAGTGACACAGTTTCTGTAGCAATTTCTGTAAAATGGATTAGTTTTCGTAGCAGTCTTCTAAAGGTGACTCATTTTCTGTAGCAGTTTGTCTAAAAGTGACGCAATTTCTGTAGCTATTTTTTCAAAAATTTTGTCACAAGGTACAATCACTGCACACACCTCTCCGTGAGCGCTGCACTTGTTAAACACAAGGTTGTTCAATCGGACAACTTCAGAATATGTGATTTCAATACTATATTTTCAACACAAAAATTTAAAACTGTGCTTCACGAAAACTATATCATGAAACATTGTGGTATGTCATTTAATAAAATAAAGTCAGTTACTTGCAATATTGACATCATTTGGTGCGGTAAAATTTAGTTTCGTCTGGTGCGAGAAAGCCAACTTTTTAAATATTCAATTTTTGTACACCGTACTCAAACAAACTCTGTACAAAAATGTGATACTCTGATGGTTTCTAGAACTCAACAATAATTTTGTGTATGTAATAGATGCAAGAAAGAAACTAGGTATTTAGTGACTTTCAATAATTCCGAGTAAGAAGTGTAAAGGTTTTGTTTTACCTTATGAAAATATTTATTATACAACTCATGACAATACTGAGTACGCCATTCCCCTATAATGATGTGTAAGGATTTTGCTATACCTAATCAAAATGATGTGTACACAGCTCACACTTAAAAACATTAAATTTTAGCTGTAACTCATAAAATGCTGAGTGCCCAGTTTCCAATAGCGAAGTGTAAATATTTCGGTATAACAGATCGAAATACGGGTACAAAATTCCCGATAAAAAGCGAGGATTTACTTTACGAAAATATTGAATGTACAACTTTCGATTACAAATAATGTAAGGATTTCGCCTATACCTGAAGAAAATGCCGAGCGCACAATTTCGCCTTTGAGGATTCCGTTTTACCTGTGAAAAATAACGGGTAGGCTGTCATTGATAAAGAAGTGTAAAAATTTCGCTATACCTGATGAAAGTGTAGTATCTCACTACGCTAGCATATATAGCGTAGCTGAACACGCTGTGGTCGGGGCCTGTGATGCAGTGGTAGCGCTCTACTGCAAGCTAGAGGCCCGGGTTCGAATCCCGGCTGGCCCGGGTTCGAATGCCGGCTGGTCCAATGAATGATCGCTTGTGGATCTTTTCCATTGGTGAACCGACGTGATCCCCTGCACGAAGTTTCTTAACACAACTTGAGCTCAACGCACGCTCGCTCGGCGACTCCGCAAGGAAGTTATGCAGTATCTTACTACGCTAGCGTATATAGCGTAGCTGAACACGGTGTGATTATCGCTATACTTGATGAAAATACCAATACCCAACTCCAATAAAGAAGTGTAACGATTTAGCTAGATATGAAGAAAGCACAGAGTACACTGTTCCTGATAGGGAAGTGTAAATATTTCGCAATATCTGATCAAAATACAGAGTACTCAATTTCTAGTAAAAAGTTTAGGATTGGGATTTACCTGATGAAAATACAGAGTATATAAGTTCGATATGTGAAGATATAAGTGCACCACCATCCAAATACATTCGTACAATAGCTACATTCGTTGGAATGGTTAGATCGTTCGCATTAATACCACAAAACTTTCGTATTATACGATTGCCAGCGGTATTTGTATGATAAACAACGAGAAAATTCATATCACAATTGTTCGGAAACGCTAAGTGGAATAGGGTGAAAAATATTCGTATCTGAAATAATTTATGAAATGGTTTATAAAAAATTATATATGGTTCAACAACAAAATACGCATATCTAGCGACTAAAGAATCTAACATATGACGCACTCTATATTGTAGCGCTGAACGCTTTTACATCGCAAGATGATTTGAAAACAATGATATAACATTGGAGCTATCAGTATTAACCTTTACAAGACTTGGTTGCTACAGCATGTATCCCAACTTTCTTTTCTTGCTAGTAATATTAACGTTTGGAACAACCTGCCCGAATATATGAACGGCATGTCCTTGGTAGCTGCTTCAAGTCTGCAAGTATTTAAAGTTTTATTTGTAAGCATTCATTTGGAACTTTTAAAGGAAATACATTTGGGCCCGTTTCTAAAATTTAGTAGAAACCTTTAACAAATGTTAGTGGAGTGGGTCTACCCCTCCCCTTCTGTTTCTATTTTACTTAACCAAAGTAATTTGTACCAACGTTTCCTTACCAAAATTTTTGTATTTAATATGAATACACTATAAATTCTTTTGCGACTAAACTTATTATATTATACAGACATATAGGCAGATACACGAGACGAGGTTTTAACCCCTTTCTGCCCTTACGTTATTAATTTCCTTATGTGAATTATCTACCTTATTATAAACATGTGTGGCAATGTTCTTCGAATGCTAGTAAGCATGCTACGTGGCCGACGCTTAATGAATTATCATTTTGGGGCGTATGTACGCCTTTTAGAAGCAGAACAATGCTGTAAATGCAGTCTTATATGTACCATAGGAACTGAATAAATTTGTATAAATGTTTGCCTGGTAGTGTTTTATTATTTGATCGGAAGGCTATGACCGCAGAGGAAAAATCCACAGGTGTTATGATTTTATCCACAGCATCAAATTAAAACTTATCCACCAAGTGGGGTCTGAAAAATCAAATTTTAAGCTCAGATTTTGAAAAAAGCTGAAAGTGTGAATGCAACGTAAGCGAAAGCGTACCTACTATTTCTTCTCATTTCCTGAGTCATCAATGCTTATATGGATATAGGTAAGAGCCATGAATTATATGGCGTAGGTACTGCAGAGACCTTTATTTCATAAAATTTTAAGGATGTGTGCCGCAAGACAGAATCAACGTGCATGGGTAAAAATTAGATTTTCAAAGAGCGGAAACAACTGTGTTAAAACATGTAAATTTGTACAATATGAGGATTTTGTTTGCCATGAAAACTAGGCTTGAATTTGTTTAGCAGCAAGAATGAAATTGAATATTGAAATTGTTTAGAAATTTGATAGCGAAATTTTGAGTTTCACTATTATTTCGATTGTTACCCTACTATTTATTTACTCGTCTTTTTATTTATTTAGTTAACAAATACTCGTCAACATATTTTATTACTTATTTTTATTTGATTGATTGTTTGACTAATTGACTTATTGTTTCTTTGTTGCAATGATTAATTAACTGATTGACGGATTAATTAGCAGCTTGATTGATGGACAGGTTCACAAATGTTTGTATTGAATAATGATTGCATTCTATAAATTTATTTATTTTTATTTATTTACAAATTACAATAAGTGCTCACTTGAAATCCTGGTCTTTGTGTTTCAATCTTCCAAATACAGTCTAGTGCAGTTTTATTTGACAGCGTAGAGTCATCAGTGGACTGTAATTGTAGTTGTTTTGCATTCTCCGATGAAACTATGCCATCGTCGTTTTGTTCCGTTATATTGCATGCTAAATAAAACGTATAAATATGTAGATATAATAAGCGATATAGGGAGTGTTTCCAATTGTAAGAAATATTATTGTACAAAGCGATCAATATTTATGTCTTGAAGACATGAGCACTCTCATAGATTCCCAATACGTACCAAGAAAGTCTAAATATGGCAGTGGGAGATCGATTATAAACGATATTGTGTAAACTATAATATAGCTTTACATGAGCGTTAGTGTATTCAAAAGGTATAAATATTTTTATATCTGTAAATCCTGACAGGTATACTAAGGTATCGATCCGCTTGTTGATGAATAGATTTTGAGCTATGTAAAGAATAATCTGTACCTTATGTTTTTTAATTATTTTTGTGTGTGTCATGAATTATGATATATGCCTCTACGCTTTTCGTTCTGATATCGACATGCTCGACAGAGCTATCAAATAATAAAATTGACTAGTTGGGTGAAAATGGCTATTTAGGAGCCTTATGTAATGCGCTAATAAAGCTAAGGTGGACCCATAAATTATTGTATTTTGCAATTTCGCATAAACATTGTGACCTAACGCTGTATTGAATTTTTAAATTCAGTGCTAAACTGTTCAGGATCATTGTGCTTTTGGACTAAAATATACCTGTTTTGCATTCGCGAAAATTCAAGCATAATTATACAAATTTTTAGAACGAAAATTTATCGAATTTGAATTCAGCGCGTTTTGTTCGAGAATGCGAAGAGCTTAACAGTAGGTCGACTTGTTTGTGCAGTCATTATGGCATCAAATTTATTTCCTAACATTAAATAATCCATGTTACAAATTTGCTATGCAGTAGAGAACTGAATTTATGCACTTTGAAAATCGTCAAAATTAGGATCGAGCAATAGGTCGTGCTCGACCATATTTTTATTGTACCACAAGATAGGTATATGTAGTTTTTACACTGCGATTTGACTTGGCCAAATTTAGCATTCTTTCTGCCACAGTATTTGCAGTTGGATATCTGTTATTGCAAAATAGGATGGTTGGTGGGGTCACCTTAAGTTATCCGAGAAAAAGTCGATAGGAACAATGGATTTAAAATGAACTCAGCAATAATGTGAAGTATAAACATTTTGCACATTATATTAAAGCTATTTGACAATACATCAAACTACAGTGATGACAATGCTCCAACTCGTCTTCGGAACGCGCTGAGCTCTTTGAGGAATGAACAAAATCATGGCACCTTTCTATTTCAGTCTCGACTTTTAATATTTTGCACCTGGGCAAAAACAAGCCTAAATTCCGATATGGTTTTGCAATGGAATAAAGTTCGCTGCGTTTGAACGTGTAAAGATTTAGGTGTCATGATGAGCTGCGGCTTTAAATTTGAGATGCACTATAATTTCATCGTTGCAATAAGATATTGCAACGAACACCAATCAAAATGTTGTTTAATTGCTTCATACACTGTCACCCAAAGTTATCAATAATGTCGTGTTTACCCTATATTCGATCATGGAAAATTTTAACCAGATTTTGGTCATCGTGTTATTTGTTCGTAATAGATATGTTAGAGAAAGTCTACTGGTATTTCAATGGAAGGCTAAACGGCTTATTATCTTCGATATGTCGTGAAAGCTATGACTAACATACTTAAAGTTAGAAACGTTAGAGCTACGTCGTTTAAACCTAATTCTGGTATTCAATTCTCTTAAAGAAATTTATAGTTGCCGTAGTTTTTTCTAATTTCTCACAACACAAATACGCGTGGTTACAAAGAAAAACTAATAAAGCCAAAGTTTCATTCAAACTACAATTAACGTAACTTTGCGGTGTGAGCCAGTTTAGTTTGGTATGAACATCTGACTCCAGAAAATTCAAAACACTGTTCAATATAGTTGAAGTGAGTGGGTTTTTACAGTTTAGTAAAACCATTTTTAATAATCGTTTGAATTGATACTAACTCCCACACAATAAAAGTTGGTCTTTCGTCGCTCAATATTTTCCCGAATATCAGTACAACTGCTTTCTTTTCGGTTAAATTTAGGTTTATTAACTTGTCTATTGTTGCAAATTACATTTTGTTGTGCACCGGAACTTAATAGGCTAAATTTTGAGCTAGCAATGGTGGTCTTTACGCCTGATGCAAACCTCATTACGCTGAATTTTTGTATATCGGTATGCTGTTTGTTAATTCACATTTTTACTGTTGTTTTTTGTTGAAATCAACAACACTTTTTTCAGGCTAAAACCACTGTCCAAATCTTTTGCTGTCGTCTGCTGCTCGCAGCTAGTGAACAGCTGTGGTCCAAATTTGTTACCTTCGACGGCTAGTAGTTTCTGTGATATCAATGTAGTAACTGCTATGGCTAGTAAGTAATCTTAAAGTTATGTGCCAAATCTATATGAATGTTTATATACATATAAAGTATTGGAGTGACTTGAATCATTTATTTCAAATTTCCGCAATATACATGACTTCTAGTGGCATCTAAATGATATTGTTTACCGGGTCGACCAACATAAGTCCTCACCATATTTTCAATTTTCCTATATTTAGCTCATCATTTCAGTGAAATATTTAATATCTCAAACATGAGACTCGTCATTTAGTAAATGTTGTTAGCATTGGTTGAAGAAACGCTTATTTATTTTAACCAGTGAGTTTTTTCAAGAACTGGGTACTCCCATGAGCATCGTGCTGTGCTGGTATTAGGTTGATGACTATAAAAACGTTCAAAAGAGTCGTACTTTCCGAATTTATTTTTAAGTGTTGTGCTGGACGTAAAATTTTGAAATTTCTAGATGAATTAAATCGTTAGCACGATAGCTTTTTACATTGTTGTATGGCATCGTAGTACAAGTTAGACAATAATGTAAAATAATATCTCTGAAGCCAACCAAGCTATTGTTTCACCAGTGCAAGGAATACGCGAAGGATCTATTCTTTGATGTACAAAGTTCAATATGGTCCTTCATACAACAAATTTTATCAAGTTAATGACATCGTGTTGTTTTGCAATATATAAAGTAACGTTGACTGGTAAAATTAAACCTATGGTGTCATCGATAAATCCAATTTCGTTCTGATATAATCCTGTTAGCAGTAAACCTAAGCTCGCGATGCCGTCGTGATTGCGCAATGTTCTACGTTACAAAACAAATCAAACTTACAAAACTTTTTGCCAAATTCAATTTGATCCATTAAATCTAAAAATATTTGTAATTAATTGTACAGAAATTGCGCAGTCAATAAATTTGAGTATATATAGCCGTCTATGACCAAGTCAACTTTAGCAATGCTGCTTAGTATTCAAAATATATGCAATAGCTACATACTGCAATGGTTTGATGGTCATTATGTTCATCTTAGTCACTCATATCATGCTAAGTCATGTTGACAAGGGCTTAACAATATTCTATGTAGTACAGACTCGCCACAGTTGAATGGTGCCATTAAAGTTGGTCGTCCCCTCTTGTGATATTTTAATGTCATTTATTTCGTACAGGCTGTCACACCCATTTAGCCTATTGTCAGCTTGTACATTAAAATTTGTTGCTTTACACAATTGGAGTGTCATAAATCAAATCACTTGCCAGCAATGCGAGGGTGAAACATTAGGGAGCGTGGTTGCTTTGTAAGTTGTCAATTTGTGCAATCAACCTGCAATAGATTGTGTTTGATGTATATACCACGTTAAAACTTCCGGAAGCCTGAATCTATTGAAAGCAGTAAAATCTCGTTGACCCTAAACCCATCGAAGATGACCGAAAACGTATCAACTATTCATGTGGTTCACTGGATAACCAAACGACTGTATCTTGCGCACTGAAAAACCTATATATAAGTGGCTTGGTGCCCTGTACGCAGTACATAACTAAACCACTGAAGACAAACTATATCCTGCAAATCGAGTTCACTGACACAAAATCATGGACAGCCACTAAAAGGGCACGAAACAAACGTGGTGGTCTCTAGATAACTGAACCACCTTATTCAGTACACTGAAACCCCATACAAAATATTCTTGGAGTCCTGTGCCAAACAACTCAAGAAAGACTATATTCTGGAAATCAGGTTCATTAACCCTAACCCAATGCCACTGACATGGCATGAAATATTCGTGCTGGCCTCTAGGATAAACCAGACCATCCTATTCAGCGTGCTGGAAAACATATGTAGACAATTGCCGATGCTCTATGCGAAGTATACTCTATACCCAAATACATAGCCAAACTACTGAAATCATAGGAAATCATGGGCAATGCTCCTAAACCCATTTGAAAACTATGAAAACTCAATCAAGATACATACTGGACTCTAGATTACCAAATAATTGTATCTACAGTTCAGAAAAACCTATATTTAACGCATTCTTAATGCCCTACACGCAACACACAACCAAACAAATCAAGATAACTACATTTTAGAAGTCGGGTTTGTCGAGCGCAAAACATTTGGAACTCCACGAAAAGGCATAATAGTGGTTAAATTGTAATCTGGGTAACAAAAACTTTGTATTCCGCTTGTTTGATAACCTAATAAACACTCGTTGTAAAGTAAAAACACGCAATGACATATCCACATTTGAAAAATTATACTTCTGGCGAAAAGTCGACGACTTGTATTCGGGTTCACAGCGGTCCAGGAAGTGTTCCTGCAAAAAGTGATTTTGTGCAATTTTGAGCGGCGCGTGAGTTAGTACATTGCGCCATTGATTTGACATTAGTACAGCTGTATTATTTGACAGCGAGTACAGTCTTAAAACGGCGTTTATGTTATAAAAGCCCCGCCGTATGGAATTTTTATCCACCAATATTCTGTATCACACTACCATACACATAGTGTGCAGGACACCATCATCAATTTTAAAGCTATTTTCTATCGTGTACTTCACACTAACACCTTTGGGGTAACTCATCTATCTTTTATGTGAGGACAGGCTTTTTTGTATATTGTTCTTGGACGCAATCGAATATTGAAAAGGTGTTATGACGCTTTACGATAGAAAAGAGAGTCCGACGCGCATTAGACCATACTGTAACTCATACGATCGTAACCACAGTTTTGACCGGCTTTGAAGTTCTTACACTGTACGGTACCGCAAACACACAGTGATAGCTTGATGGAGTTTTAAACACCATTTGTCGCATTATGGTATACGTATGTGCCGTATTCCAAAGTAAGCTATACCGTAGACTATTGCCACGCAAAACTTCCACATCCTGGGTCCTTCATAAGGTAAGCGCCGTGTAACCTCAATAAGCGGGCAAATGCCCGCAGCTCGAGAGAAACGATTCTCTTATATAACAAAAGAGCTGTTAAAAGTGAATTGTAATACCGAAGCAGTGATGTACATTTAAATTGTTAAGATTCTGAAATAGCTATGAATAGGAGTGCTCATGCAAAATATTTGAGCCAGCAAGTACCAATAAATGATGCTTATCAACCGTCACTAGACGTATACCACATGTTCAAAAAGTTTTTTCAGGACTGCAATTCCCGCAAATTGTAAACCAATATCAGTGGCCTGCTATGTCTTTTACACTGCGGCTATGAAACGGATCTTTATAGTGATTTTAACAATAGTATCCACAGAGAGATATGAGTAAATGTGCGCGCACGAATTCTCACTACCCGCCAGTTATCCGATCCTCAAGCGGGGAACGTACCCGGGTGCACGTCTGGTCTGCAGAAGTCACATCAGATTGAATGCATACGATTTCGAAGATCTCTCATTTCAGCGGCTACATCGGCGTTTCGCGGTCGATATAGCCTGTGTAGCAGGTGAAATATAATCTAATCCAATGTAAGCCGCAAACCTAGGCATTTATAGCATAAAGTAGCTTTTGAAATTGGGTGAGAGAAACCGAGTCATATAAGTGAGCTATGTGCCATTTCATTTTGCGCCATGCTGTTTACCGTAATCTTGTTAGCTAGAGCAATAACTGCTTCTCAACGAAAACTTCGATATCACCATAATCTATCCATTTACCTTGTTGCGTTATCATCTCAAAACTGTAAGCAGCTTCGAATCCATTGTAATGTAAAATATTGTCCGATTTGAAGCGAAGCCACATTGTACCAGTGTACGCGGTGAGACGTCTTGACGGTCGCGTGTATCCACAATATTTGCCCCCGTTTTCACCGATGGGCTTCGAAAAGCCGTATGCTCCGTCGCGAACCTGAAATCTTTGTAAATATTCTGTTTGTACAGTAGTGTGAACCCTGTAACATTAAAATGGAACTCATTTATTAACAGTTATGTTTTATAGCACATTGACCAAATTTTCATTATATTTTCAATTTGTTCAATAAAACTGGTTGTAAACGAACGATATGTGATATCTGGCAACTTGATAAATAATAAAGGAGAGATACTGGAAAACAAATATAGAAAATATATTTTCTCAACTACCGTTGGGCATTTAGTGCGCTAAATTCGAGGAAAATACGCAATTTTTGTATCAAATTCATTGCTTTATAGGAAAGAAAAAAATTTATGTTTCGCCGCAAAATATAGTCCGTTAGTGATGCTTTTTACTACTTTTTGCTACGCCCAAACTCACGGTTGCGTCGTCGACGGTTCAAATAAATTTCTGTGCTTTAGTGAATTATACTTGTGGCTAGCTAATATATTGTAAATTTTATTACTTAAGCTAGGATTTGAGATCCTAATCCTAGTTTTGCGATTAGTTTTATGCATTTTCGCTGTTTTGCTAAAGGAATAAATTTTCGCCAATTTTCACGGTAGTTGGGAATTCGCAGACCGAAGCGCTTATCATATATTAAAACAGAGAAAATATATTCGTTGTGAGATCATAAGCGTTGAAGTGCAGTGGTATGATCCAAAGCAGAAGAGCACAGAAGGTTAGCGGATCTTTAGATTTTTTCCGAGCTCAAAAATCTGCACAATAGCCGATATTTTCATTTCTAACCACAAAAACGAATAACGAGTTTTACTCGAACGCGTGATTTAGTGCTATAAGAATGAAGAAAAATAATGATTTCAGCAACCTACATTTTGGTTTCCGTTATCTTTGCGTTATACAATACCATAGTGGCAGTAAACTCACTGTAATTAGAGCACACATTCCGAACAAATAATTTAAATTTTTAATACTGTTAACAGAGATCTAAGCCGAAAGATTAATTTTTAAATATGCAATTTTATTGATACTTCGAGAAAATCATACGAGCACATTCCACCACGACTGTCAGCTTCCAGTTGAAATACAGACGGAAAGTCGATGAGAATTTTGTAATTACGGCTTGGCGCATAAATGACCTAAAACGTCATTACTGTGTGACAACGTATTCATTAAATACAACAAAATTATACATTATAAAATCATTCAGTACAAATGGAGCTACGCTAGATTTTAAAAGAAGCAGTAGCTACGACCTTAATGCGAAGAGAAATCATAGTGTGAGGGAAAACCGTCCCAGACGAAAAGGCTTTTCCTCATCACTGCTACGTTATTATATCACTACGTATCGGTCGGTCCTGACATCACGTCATAGTTGCACTGCTCCATGTCCGCGCGCCGGTGTAAAATCAGGTCATTTTTATGTGTCATGTTATATTGTTGCACAATTGTTTTCATTGCTGTGTTTTGCGAATATTTGATCTTCCGTTGCATCGGTTTAATCTTAGCCTTATCGTAAGGCGCATTTCGACTCTAACCCAATGTACTTCATATCTTACGCTGGTAAAACAATCAAATCGTGGGCAGCTAAGGATTCTGCTTATCTTATGTTTGTTTATTTCGTTTACGTCGTCAGCACTTATCTTACCCAATAATAATTAAAATTCGGTAAATATACTTACACAGATAACAAAAAACTGCCCCACTAAAACGCTTATCAGTTCCACTTTTTCAACTTTTAACTGATCTCAAATATGCGGCGATTTTCCGCTCTTAGATAAGAGTTACCAGAGTATAAAAGCTGATGCGCAGTCGCATCGAGGAGCTCAGTGCGGTCTCAGTATTGTCAGAGTTAGGTCGTTTCATCTACTTGCGTTTTTGCAATGGTTTCTTTTCAGTCACTTTGCGTCGATTGTTCTGCATCCTGCTCAGCCTTTTTACACTACCTCCGTTTTAGTTAGGCTAGGTTTGCATAGAGTAGCTGCATTTGTAAAACTCGACTGTGTGGGATGCAGGGAGTCCTCTCTTTCAACATAGACTTTGCTAAGGTACTAGCAATTTTTTATAGTTTCTGCGAGCCTCTGCGCGAGGGTGGGCTGAGCGTATGTGTATATTATAGACCCTTTTTCTTTTGACTTGTTTCCAGGTAGTAGGTGCCGAAGGGCGTACGTAGCTTGCGAAACGATACCATGGGCTTGGTGCCGACTCTTAACCCTTAGAGCTTTGCTTCACTTGATACTGTTCAATTTTTAGACACAACTACGATTCGCGCTCTATTTGGTTAACTGCCCGTTGCGAGTCTTTTGGGGTATTGCGCGTATAATCATGTAATGTTTCTCGGCTTAGAAGTATTTCGTAAATGGCATCGCTGATTTCTATTTCGTGTTCGTTTTCGATTATGCAATAAACTGTTCTCGTCGTAAACCACGTTTTCATAAGGCACCAAAGAACACGCGTTTGCTAACGACACCCGAGCCTACATATCTGATAAAATATTAGTTCGGTGACAAGCCAAAGCATCGATAACCATTGTGCGCATGTATTATAGTAGGGCGGTAATTTTGGTTTCGCGCTGTTGGGCTAAGACCTGACAAGCCCTCCATTCCCTTTTGATAGCAATTACCCAGGCGAACATTATGGTAGTCAGTCTTTATAGCGCTGAAGTTTCACATCCCTGTCCGCACACGGACCGGAATAATGCATGAGTCCAACTTCGGTATTTCGATCAGACAACCTCTCAAAAAATTGAACTGCAAACCAGGCTGCGTTGAGCTACGTCCTGACCAGCATTAAAGATATTATATAAAGCCTTCCAGTAGGATAAATAAATACTGCCGTTCATATCCATTCCCGATTACTTATTAAGAGTAAACTTTAGCCCTTTTCAACTGGGAATGCTAATCCGCTGACCGTCCTCCACATCTCATTCAAGTAAGTTGGGCTAAGACCCGACTAAGTTTCAGGCTCCGACTCCGGTTAGCCAAAAGTGTAAATATGATTCTCTCATTTCGTTTTAAAATACCTAGCAGTCACAAACTCGCTAGAAACTACATCTATAATTCCAATAGAAAACCTCGCCCAATCTCACCTAGGACGCGGTATGTCTAAACCCAAATGGGTTGTCTTACGGATGTCTCCGAGCGCGCTGAGAATATTTGGCAGCCACAGAACCTGAGAATATGGGCGTGAGGAGGTGTCCCACTTCCCCGTCTTTTGGGTGAAAGGGTCGCGACACCCGGGGGACCTATATCATAAATTAGGCAACGTAGGCCGTATTCGCACGGGGTCCTATCCCTGAACACTAGGACCAGAGGGCGGCAACTCTCTTCTGCTTTGAGCCCACGCCCTGGTGTCTGGCTAATAATATGTGGGGTGAGGAGTTCCAGCAGGTAGAGGTTGGGCAGCCCGCGTTCACGTTACAATAGCTAGGCGACGTAAATTACCAATTGGTGCATTAGAAAATATACCTGTACACAACTTGTAATTTACATTGTTACATTTGCAAATTTCAGCATTGTGTTTTTATTATATATTTAGCATATATATATATATGTTTCCGATATTAGTGGAATATTTTGCGTTTCAAGTGCTATTGGAAATATGTGAAAATTTTAGATAATTTATTTCGGTGAGATTGCATTTCCGGTGAAGACCTTACAATTTAACTTTGATTTGAGGTCTGATTCTGGAGTGAGGGGTCAAATGCGAATTTTACCCTATTATGCCATATTTTAGAACTTTCACGAAGCAAGGTTATTTTTTTTAAATTTCGAATTTTTTGGTTGGTTTTATTTCATAGTAAAATGATAAATACCGATGCTTCTTTTTTCTATTAAGACTCCGGCTCAGGAGTCATGAGATTTGAGGTATGGCAACCTCGTGGTTGTTCCACTGAAATTCGAGCATTTCTTTTGACGTGCTGGGCGGCTGAAAACTTTACTTGGTGGTTTTCGGACATGGGAAATTCATTGCCGGTGTTGGTTTTGCCCTGCGACTCACAGTTAGATGAGTACGAGGGTATGCCGCCCTATGGCTCATCGACCCAAAATTTTTAATTTTACTGCGGCAGCTCATAGCTTGCACTGTTCGGGCATGGGAAATATATTGCCGGCGTTAGTTTTGTGTGTGCTTAATATTCACGTATAGCATATCGACGTATGCTATCGAGAGCTGATTGGCTGCGCACGCAAATAGAGTAGGTGCACCTATGCTTCACTACGCTTTGCAGTCTCCATAAAATTACTAGTAGTTTCTGCGCACAAAAATCTAATTTGGACACATGCACATGTTCTCCCATGTTGTGCGCCAGCCAAGGGTAAATAAATTATGATGCATGTTACTTCAAATAGAATACGCGTAAATTAAACGTGCAAGCTTAGACTCTAACGTTTAGTCGTTTCAACAAAAACTACGAAATCTAATTAGTTAGCTCCTATTTGGGAGAATTGCATTAAGTAATATGTAATTGGTTAATTGCTTTCTCAACCCAAAAAATGCGGAACCAAAAGCGAGATTTATATGAAGTGGGTTTAAAGTTTAAAGATTCGTGTACTGTGTTATCATGTGTATCCATCATTACATGTTTAGGAACTGGGAAAAACACAATTTCCTGGCTAAAATAGTCCAGATTCCGATCATCAACTTGAAGGGTAATGCATTTTGGCCGTTTGTTTTAAATTATATTAAATAATAATTTGACAGTGACGTCGCAGCAAAAGGTCTTATCTAGTGAGTTATCTTAGGCTTTAAGGCCGAAGCAAGAATCAAGAAATCGTACGCTACTGGAAATACTGTGTGTACAAGTAAGCAAAGTTTTTAATGCATTTTAGAGTTTACTAGGATTGCTCAGAATAAAATTATACTCTCAAGTATATTAAAATACTGTTTTGCTGTAAATCAAAATCTATAATTTGGGCAGAAATTCGGATGAATTTGAAGTTTCAAAGTCATAATTTGTTGTTATACATGACAACCAATAAACGAAATAAAAAAGGAAATTTTGATAAAATAATGAATGCTTTCGCTTATCAGTAACCGGTCGAAAGGCTCATTCAGTCAAAACTGCAATAATATGCGGGAGGTATGACTTATCGACTATAACTCAACGATGCTTTTCGATTGTAGGTGCAAGGAAAATTCTGATAATTCTACTATATCCTAATGTTTGATGGCCAATACTTTCAAGTATTTATAACTCAGGTAGAGAAAAAGAAGTTTTGCAGTCTAAAGTACAGAGATTTAAGGATAAGTTACAGTTGAGAAAACTAGCGTTTCTGTTTTATTGTAGAAATAAAAGCTCGTCAAACTTAATGAAACAATTTTATGAAGCGTTTTATAAACAAGTACTTATCCGAAATGAGACCTGATAAAATTCGATCGCCTTCAAAACTGCGTGAATTTTTGAATCAGTAACCGCTAAATATACGGTAACTCATTCAATCTTGGAATTTGAATAAACTAAACTAAACTTTGAATATTTTCGATCAATTCAATGTTCCTATAAGTATAGGGTGACCACAGTTCAACATAAAAATGCGTCAGCAACTTAAGGTTAGCCAAGAACCGTCATATTTTGCCATTTCGCATAAAAATTGCTACCGAATGCTTTTTGATCAATCAAAATTTGGACCAAAACTGTTCAGGGATAAATTGTTCAGCAATTAGTCAACCCATTTTGCGTTCTTTATAATTCCAGGAGAATTGCCGAAACATATGAGAACGAAAATTACCCAAATTTGAATTAAATAGGTTTTGTTTGCGAATACCAAGATATAATAGGGTCGACTTGTCCTTGCTCTCACTATTGCATTAAATTTCTTCACCAACACTAAATAACCTAAATGCAAAATTGGTTGGCATCTCGAAAGTGAAACCTGCCACAGTTCAGCATTGAGCTCACGATATAATTTCTGTCATTGGGATGTGATTTTGCTCTATTATCGGTCAGCATTTTTCCGTAACAAGGGGTTGCGATTCGATATCATCTATTACAAAACAGAATGTTTGTAGGGGTCACCTTAAGATTAAACACGCAATACAAGTTTAGTTTAACTAATAAACAATACGTATCAGTTAGAAAACAAGAGTTTCAAACAAGAAATTGGCGGCTGTGCCCTGGTTCAAAGATTGGATCTCACTGTTGTTACCTGTCCTTTTTAGATAATCATTAGTAAAAAACCAACATCGATTATTGGCAAGGACTATTTCATATCTTTAGACCAGTTAGTTTTTCCAGGAAAACGCTCATCTACAATTCTAGAAATTTTCATAGCCTACTGTGCCACCAATACAAAATCTGCCATAAATGAACCTCAGTCGAGACTTAGTAACCTAAACGCGTGTTTGCTTTCGTTTCCATATGCAAATAGCTACGCGTTAAAATGTACTTATGATGGAAGGGTGATTTCAGATATGCTAAAATTGTTCAATGCCCTATTCCTAACGTATTTAAAAACCAAAATACCGAAACAGATTTAATCCATTTGATGACAGAAGCATTCAACATTTTGGGCCATAGCTTTTGTGTATGAAATTTTGTCATATCTCTACAAGTTGTTGCTAGAACTATGTTGTATTTATCCAGAAGCTAAACGCAATGGCGTACGCAGGATTTTGGTAGCAGAGGCAACATACACAGGATTTTGGTACCGGGGGCCACAACGCCCCCTCCACGATATAAGTTGCTACGGTTCGCTGAATCACACCCATATTAATGTCGCCTGTACTTTTCGAAAATCATCGTGGAGGGCCATGGCCACATTGCCCCCCTCGTATGCCTGTGGCTAAATGCTACGGATTTCCCTCGAGTGAAGACACTCGTACTAAATTCGACTTCTAGGAGATAAACGTGTGCAATGTCCTCAGTGCGAAAACCAATGAAATGCTGCACGTGATATGAAACATAAGTTTAACGCCATGGCTATAAAATTTATTGCACAACCAATTTCACACTGTGAACGGCGTAGTAAAATTTATACCTCATCCCGTACCTCAGAACGACCGTCGCGTTTATCGGCCAATTTGAAAACATCATCCAAGACTAAAAATTGAAAAGATTACTAATTAATAGTATTATAAAATAAATAATAACCTTTAACTTTGTCTTCGAGTTAACAAAAGTATGCAACCATACTGTTTAGCTACCATTGAAAGCGACACATAAGCCGTACAATGCGGCAAAACGTAATTATACCTTGCCACAGAAGACAAAAACAATGTAGCAGTCTCACGGTTGAAACTAACATAAGATTAATACCTTGATGCAGTCTACGTTGTCTGGATACGCTTTTGGATATCTTGGCGTGCGAAATGTACGTGATTCTGGCGAACCGAAAGTGAAATCGTGACAAACATCAATAGCGTCGGTGCTAACGTTAGAGAACAGTAGTCGACTAGCTGCCAAGACTTCTGCAAACAAAGAATAACCGACAATGATAAATGATGTACAAGTAATAGTTGTAGCATAGGCAGTGCGTTCAAAGATTCGTACGCACGGTTTGCGACGAGTTCAAACGAGTGCGATAGTACGAGTTTGAATGAGTTAACGTGCGTACAAATCTTTGAACGCACTGTTACCTATGCTACAACTGACCCGTTATATAGCTAACCGTGCATTCAGACATTTGTATGCCCGCCTTTCACTATATAGACTATATTACAACTATAGCTAATAAACATTATTTTAGTAAGTTTTAAACTACAACTAAACATTTAAGTCAACTATTCTGCCAGAAAGTGCGACGATATTCGAGGCTTATTGCTTGAAGCTGGGTTTTTGTTTTCTTGCGAGAAATGTCTCAGCAGTCTGCAGAGATTGGTCGGTGTTGCGTCTTCTTGTTCTAAGTTCTTGCAGCATACGAGGAAACCAATTCACAGAAAAATAACCACGAAACATCGATATTAACAATTTCGTATGTTTTGGGTGAGAGCTAATTGCGCCGCCGCAAGGACCCCCGAGAATACTTGGGTCCAAAAAGCTGTCTCGGCACTGATCAGAACATGTCCCCGCATATCGTGCTAGCGTTGTCGAAATGGGATAACGAGCGTCCTATTCATCGCTTGATTTTACTTCCTTGCTATTAAATTGAACAATATCATGTTTACCGAACATCGAAATGCGTCAAACTTAATAATATTGTTTTTAACGATGTCACTGTGATACGTTATTTGGCAATAAATGTGATTGTATGTCCGAGACGTTTGTCGCACGCCACATTCATCTGGTTAGTGGACTCCAACGGATTGGATTTGTGAAATATTCCGTTAATACCAAAATTAAATTGTGGAATGAATCGAATGCATATAATGCACAGTCTAACAAAATGTGAAGTCAATGTCACAGGCTGGTCGCTGTAACAATAAATACCTTAAACAGTCCGTAACAAAACTGTTTAAACCATTTCAAGTTGTCAAACTTCATAATAATGGTTTTGCGCGGAAGCTTTTCAGACCTCAAGTCAGCCAGGCCACATTTAGGAGCCTGTAGCACCTGGCACCTGTTTTGAACGCACAAGAAATTTGAGCATTCGTCACGACTCTTCTTTCGAACACATTTTACTGTAGCAACTGAGTTCGGTAAAAAGATTAGATATTAAATCTACTTCCTATGTGCGACTCATCTTGCATCAAAAATGTTGGCTTATGTTGCGAATTTCCTTTGAATAAGACGGCCAACCTGACTTTAAAACCAACATCGTCATATAATGAATGTTCAACAGTTGAATAAAATATTACATAATAATGAAATATGGTATAGTTTAAAAATGGGTCGCGATTTAATATGTTACAGATGCAGTTTTCTGCATTTATATTTTTTGAGGGAAATACAAGTGTACAAAAATCTCTTGTATTCACGAAATCTTATGACATATATTACATATGGCAGTTTTGTTTAGAGCTGTGGCAAAGCCGGTCTCTCTCATGAGCGTAGCAGTTGAAAATCATGGGTCCACACATTTCGGTAGCTAAGTCAGGGCCAGCACAGGTTTTTTTAAATTTCAAACGCCATTGGTTTTTGAGTCATAGGTGAATGAATGTTAGGAACAATTTTACTGCTATTAAAATTTAGATGACATAAAATGCTGTAAATTTTTACAAGTATTACAAAACATCTGACTAGCGTGGAAGTTGTGTCCTGTTTCACATTTTATTAAAGGACTAATATTGGTGCTTTTAATATATATTACGTGCCATAAGGTTTTTAAAAGTTTAAAATATCTGGCAAAATTATAATTTGTTTCGTTAGTAATGTGAATAATCTTCTTCATAATATCACATCTATGTGAAACAAGATTATTAGTGTTTTTAATAAATTGAGTAGCATGTAATGTTCCTTTATGTTTTCAGATGAAAGCTTTAAATTTTGTTTAAGAAAATTAAACTAAAACTTTATCGGTGTCCATTTTAGGAATGTGAAATACTTATTTCCGAAGGCACACACAGCTACAGCCGTCCCTAAACAGAAAACTAGATTTAAATCTTTCCTTTTTAAGCCAAATCGTAACTTGTGCAATTTAGGGCAAACTTGTGCTCCAACTGCGGGCTGAAACTAGATCGCTCTGGTGCAAGTTTGAACACTAGCCACTGCACTATATAGGAGTTGTTGCTCGGTTTCCTAAAAAACCTCACAACAACGAACAACAACGCACGTACGAACGCACGCCGAACGGCAAACTATGCAATTAGCTCGACAGGCAATGTACGCTGCTGCAAATGTGTCAATATACAATCGAAACGGCGAAAACTTTGAAAAGCTAAACACCGTTCTACCTCTATGGCGGCTATGGGCTATGATTCTCATCAAAAATTAGTATTTACAGCCATTTTATAATTAAACCAACCTGACAGCCGTGACGATATTAGAATAACGTTTACAACAAAAGACGGAGTTGTTCCCCCGACATCCAAAATCATTATATTGATCAATACTATTGCAATCCTTTAATGATACACTAAAATCAAAACAAACAATTACGACTCTGATTTACGAATCGATCCGATATTGAAAGCAGTGTATAGTCAAATTCATGACGGGTTTTAAGAAAAACGCTCAACCTCTGATGTTTTATACAGTGTCTATACAGACCGAAAATTGAGCATCGGAGAATTCAGTGGAGGGAAAATTAGCAAAGTGCAGTATAGCAGACGTTTAATATTTAACGGCAGAGCAAGCTTGTGTACCCTACAGTGTTTGACAAACTCCAGCCGGCGCCGCGGATCGAAACGGATTGCATTGGCCAGAACTGCCAAACCACGGATCTATCTGGTAGCTGCAGTTCGGTTCAATAACGAACGTCACGAAATGAGCGAATCAGGACGCGCGTGTAAACATACGCAAGGCGACACACTTAGCATGCATAACGCGTTGCAATATGCGTTAAGTACCAATTGACAGTGTTGGGCATGAAACGGTCAGTGAAGTGACTGACTAGTGTTTGATTAACGCCCCAGCTAGTTTTCGTAGCGTGCAATGTTTGACGAACTCCGGCCGGCCCTGCAGATAGAAGCCTGATCGCACTGGTGAGCAAGTACTGTTTACACGAACTTCTTAGCTATCTTCGGCTGTTGCTCGGTTCCTTAGGACACCTAGCAAAATGGGCGAATAACAGCGCGTATACATACTGCAAGCATACGCAACGCGACACCCGTAATGTACGCCCCCCTTTGCAAAATGTGCTGCTACCAATTGGCAGGGTTGGGCATGAAAGGGTTAATTTATCTGGAGTTGTATCAACATTATGCTGCTTGGAAAAATTATAATCTGTAAATCCAAACCAATGGTAGTTCCGCTTTAGCGACACCCGTGTTCATATCTATGGGTACGCCATATAAGATTCTATTAATACATATAGTTTATAGGAATACTATAATTGGTTACATGTATCACTTAAACTGTTATTCTATATTTTGTTGATATTGTTTTTTCACAACCGTCAGGCGGTGGCACCGTTTTCAGGTTTTGCCTGACTGTACTTGCTACATTCGTATTTTAATGGACTAGTGGTCAAACCAGCTACGCAATAGCAAAGTTGTTAACTAATTTTATTTATAGCTATTAATAGTTGGTCCAATTTTAGTCAAGGAAGCTGTCGTCGAATTACTCTGCAAAAGCGCCGACCGTCCTGAGACGTGACACTAGTAGTAAATCCCATTACGCCACTCGGCGTTGTCAAACAGTCTACACAATAAATATATAAATGAAATTATTCCCACATAAATTAATTTTGCGGCATGTATACAACATACAAGGCACATATCACTGTACAAAAGCGCATTACAATAGAATTTATGCCAAATTGTTGCGATCAGAAAGATTTACCAAGTTAGCCCTTTTCTTGGGAAAACTCAAATATCGATGGGAAAATACGGAATCTTGCCCATCCCTGGACTACGTTCAAAGTTTAAATACAAAACAAACTGCACTGATCTATACTCATGTCTACATTAAAGTTTATTATACGATTTCTTGTTCTGTTTTGCATTAGCATTTGAACGTTGAGTAAATTCGTTGCATAACTAGCGGAATGGTAAAATACTCGATTTGTGGTTAAGCTTGGTGACTTGTTCGAAACCTTCTCATAACTTTACCATGTTTGGTTTTGTTTGTTTTGTATCTGTCTGAGATGTGTTTTCAACGACACATTCTGTATTTTCAATCATATTTGAGCCAAATGTTAAATTCACTGGCGGTACATTGACAAGATAATTACATCGAAAATATACCATAACCTTAATATGCAGGAAATTAGAACTGTTTATAAATCAAATGGTGGTCCCACTGTTGGCCGTCAAGCTTTCTTGAGTTCGATTTTAGCACAAAAGAATTTTTTTATTATCTTTACATATATATTCGGTTTATAACTTATAACAAACCAGATGTTTGTCACAATATTAGGGCGGTGCAATTTTATGCACTTGTGCGCGAGCACCCTTTCATAAACCATAAACTATTTCTGCCGCTGTAACATCTAGACCTTGTGTCCATGTATGACCAAATATAATATCCAGATGATGCGTTCGTGCAACGTTGCATGAAACATAAAACTATTTCTGCTACTACCAAATGTAAAATCCAGATCTTGTGTACCCACAACGTTCCATAAAACATAAATTATTTGCTATACTATAAAATTGGTTATCTAGATATTATATACGTGCATTACGAAATTGAATATTCAGATCTTGTGCGCGAACAACGTTGCGTGTGACGCGAACTATTTGCAACATTACAATAACGGATAACCAGGTATTGGGTGCGTACGCGCAACCGTACACGAAGCAAATTACTTGTGACACTGCAATATCAAATTTCCATATATAGTGAGTGAGCAACATTGCGTGAAACTCAAAGTATTTGCGACACTGGAATATGGAATATCCAGATTTTGTGCGCGCGCAACGTTACATAAAACACAACCTATTACTGACACTGCAGAACCGAATTTCTAGCTTCCCTGTGGCGTGCAACGTTGCATAAAACACGAACTACTAGGTACAAAAGAAAGTCGAATATCCAGCTCATGCGTATGTGGAATGTTGCATGCAACACATTTTGCCATAATACAGAGTCGAATATCCATAGGAAAGATGCATGACGTTAGCTTATATATTCCTCCTTTCTTTGATTTATTATCAATATTGCTATTACTTAAAAAAATTGTTCTGAAAATTGTCTTAAACAATATTACACTATGCATAAGCAAAATTCACCGTTGCAAAGTCTGTTATTAGCGAATATAGCATGTATAACCGATAGATAATACCAGTTATGATTACGAGTAATATTTTTGATATAAGTATTTATAATTAATTATCTCGATTAAAAGCATAAGATACTTATTGGTCACTTTACTTAATTAACCATCTGGAAAACTTGACAAGCAGATTCAAAAGCCAATGCTAGTGGTTCATTGATGTAGTGAAAATAGTTTAAAATATGTGACGATACTGAATCCCAAAACTTTTTACACATTTTTATATAAAAGTTAATTTTGTTGCTGGTCTATCAAAGTAAAATGCTCGAAATCTGCGAGTGTCTCGTTAATTTATTGAACCTGCCACTAATACTTGTTCCTATTTTACTTTATGATTATGTCATTTCGCACTTCACACGTTATTTTTGTGACCAGGTTTTTGTATAATATTTTTTACGTCAGCCTTAAATATCAGGTATTAAGTAAGGGTTTGAAAGAATACAGATAGTTGCCTCGTGACTTGCATGAAAGATTGATTATTTGACGGACATTTAATAACATAATAAGGTTGTATAATCGGCCGCCAACGCGTATTCCTGATGCTATTTATTACAGATGTTTAACCATTATATTGTATCTATACGAGGCAAAACAAATGGTACATAACTGATGCTGGGTAACATTTTGGGACCGTGTTTTAGCTTCTGTTTTCTTCCTCATGATTCATACGTAGACTAATTATTAATATATGCCTATGAAATAAAATATCTAAAGTGAAGTGAAAGAAAATTACCTAACATACTGTTTCATACCATAACAGTTAACTAAATCGAGGCTCCAAATGATCATTAGAAAATATGTCCCATATTATAACTATTAACTTGGCTATGTCTCATAGTATAACAGTTAACTTGGCTGTAGCTTCGAAATACTGGCAAAATAACTGTTGGATGACAGTTAACCAGACAAAAGTGCCAGAAGAGTAGGTCAACTACTGGCTGATAGTATACGAGTTAATTGAACTGAAATTCAGTAGCATTAGCTGAAACAACTGTTTGATAGTATAACAGCTAACTTACTTTAAACTCTGAACGATTAGCGGCAAAAACTGCCCGATAGTATCTCAGTTAGCCGGACTGAAGTGCCCTAACATTAACCTGAATCTGTCCTATCGTACAGCAGTTAGATGACCCGAAATGCTGGAAACTTAGCAGAAAAACTGTCCGATAGTATAAAAGTTAACTAGACCGTAACAAAGCAAGATCAGTATTAAAAACTCTCCTAGTATAACAGTTAACTGAACTGAAGCGAAAGAAGATTAGCTAAAAATTTATTCTGTTGGAAAACAGTTTACATTACTGGAGTACCCAAATTTTGGCCGAAAAGCTGTCACACAGCTAGCAGTTCAGTGGCCTAGTGGCCTAATGTATAACAGTTTAATGCATTAAAGTGAAAGAAGATTAGTCGAAAACTGTCCAACAGTATAACAGTTCAATGGACGGAAGTGCTGGAAGGCAGAAAAACTGGTAATACGGAAACAAGTTGTATGAGTGTGAACGCCTAGGCAGACATTGTTGAAAACAAACTTTGTGGTCTTATAAACTGGTCGATTGGAATCGAAAAAAGACTGAAAGCATTCGACGATAAGTAATTACATAAAGTGTTGTAATCGCGGTTGTCGGACAACGATTTTCTCGACGGATTTCGGACGGCAGAATTATATCGGCTAAACGTGCGCGAGTCAGATAAACAAATCGCTGTATAAATATAATGAGTTTTTCTAATCAAGCTTCGAAGAATCACTACGACGTATACGCTACGAGAGTCAAAAGCCGCAAAACCTCTTTATAATATTATGTTCTCGAATGATTGCTTGGACAAGACATGGGACCGCTTTGCTATGAAACTGCTATGTGAACGACACAAATATTTAGAGTGAAATAGGTTACAATGTTATCACTTTGTGGCTTACCTGGATGTCTGGTAGTACGGAATTAAATATGGGACCTCTAGGTTATTGGCCATTTTGCGTTACTTATTCCTTACCCAACATATTGTTGATTTTGCAGAAATTAACACATATTTCCGCTAAAATAATGTTTCTACCAGCTTTAGTTCTCTTAGCACACAAAGGTTATGGTATAGCAACAATAAATATACCCAATCATTGTATAAGAATTCTTATGGGAATTCCCACAAGTCAACGTTTCATCACCTTATAGGTGATACTGATACAGCATAAGTAAACCACCTGCCTGTTTGAATACTCACACATTTAGATTTGGAAAGACATCACAAGCTTGCCCGTGTTGAAGCAATGTGGCAAGGTTTCGATTTCAGTGCAAGTATCTTCTGCCACCATAGAACACATGTTCGATGAGGCGGATATTGTGAGTCATGTCTAAGTTGAGGAAGAGAAGTCATTCAACGTTTGCTCAGTTCCTGATATATTAACTATCTCGAAAAACAACAAAAGCCCACCAAGCGCATTGATGTATCATCGTATGAAATACAAACTTATCTGGGCACCCAGGTTCTGAGGCGCAATAAGAGGAGTGACAAATAAAAATTGGTACCAATATACACTCATTATCAATATTTTGGTCATAGAAACCACGTATAATTTATAAGTCTGATTACTGGATCCTCCTTGGTGTCCGTACCGTGATCAACATGTCTTTGGTTATATAGAAAAAGGACAATTGCGCGAACAATCAGATTTAGATTTTTAGGAAAAATTTTGATTTTTAAGAAAAGGTCTCTGCAAAGTTTGCGAACATAATAATTTTTTAAATCTGCGCAGTACTGTTGGATATCAGAGAAAAAGTCGCAGGCCGATAAACAGTCCGACCATTTTTACCGCATCACCGGCCAGCTGGCTGGCCGTAGAGTGGTCGCAAAATTACACTGCCGGCTGGCGACCGCCCATCCAACGAATATTCCAGTACTGTCGTCCAATACTAGTAGACATACTGTACACCAGATAAATCTTTCAAAGTTATATATGGCAGCTGTACAATTTGTATTGATTTTAGATAAATGCCTTATTTCGATGGAAAGCAGGACACGTGCGTTATAAAAACAGGAGCTAAATCGGACTAGCCCTACTTAATTTATATGATGTACACATGTTTTGACTTAAAATAGAGTTTTGAGCATCTCAGTTTGTCCTGGAATAGGTTCCCTACAAGGGCGTAGCCAGGGGGTGGGACATCCGGACATGTCCCCCCCCCCTCGGAAATTGGAGATGCCGTATCTCTACAATTTTTGCAAAATCATTTACGCTGTATAACACTCATATAACCAGCAACGGCTGCACTTTCGGAAACTTATTATTGTGCAATGTCATTATTGTGCATTCTATTGTATCTTATAGTTTGAGATAAATTATTCCAGATTTAATATACTTTAACACCTCTGATTAATACAATGTCTAATCCACAAAAAACTCTAACGTCGTTTTTCGCCAAAAAAAAGATTGATGCTCGCGATCCTGGAAATAATGGCAATAATGATGGAGACAATTCTAATAATGCGAAACAAAGCACTAGTTGCGACGTGAAGGACAGTTTCGATAATGGTGGCAGCAGCTATGTGATTAAATCATGCGTTGATAACAGCCCGCGTTTTAGCTTATAGCGTCTTCATGTAGCGTATTTACTTGTCTAAATTTTTGCAGTATTTTTGTCCCCCCCCTTGAGGAAATCCTGGCTACGCCGGTGGTTCCCTAACTGTAAAAACTATAGCTGTGCAGTTGCTCACATAAAGTCGCATAATCTATAAAAATTCCAGCCAAATCCGTACCCATGCTATAAAACTAACCCCAATAACAACAAAATTTTGGTGGGTTTACGCTTACACCGTTCAAGCCGTTCTTTCTAAGCGATGCAACATACATGCGAATTTTTGAGTTCGTTTGCGCAGACCAAAAACTATACACTTCAAAACAATATGATTATTAATATCAGTAATACCAACGATAATGTCACAATAAGGTCAGGTATTGATATAAAAATGTAAGTTGCTCGCTCGCAGCCAGATCCAATGGCGGTGCATATATAGAATGCAGCGCGCACATACAGGTATGTGTATATTCAACTATATAAAATGACAAAAAATCTGGTAACAATCAATGTCACGTTCACTTGTTATAAGTTTTGCGTAACTTCTAAATGACTACTTCATGAATGACCAAGGTCCGTCGGGTTACGCAAAGGTAGATTTTTCCTGCGCACAGGGAGTGAGGTCCGTGTAGGAAGGGTCAAATCAAAAGGTTAAATTTTTGAAAATTTTGTAAACTTATAATTCTTCGTTTTTGTTAAGATTTTCCGAATTTTTTGGCACTTTTTCACAGTTTTTGCTAAGAATCCGACCAATTTTTACCAATTTCAGCCAATTTTCCCCGAATTTCTCAAATATTACAATTTTTGCAAAAATTTTCCGCGCGCCTCTGATAAGAGATGTTGAGGACGTGTGGATAGGAGTGGTAGATATGGTTCAGGGAACGTAAATATGGCTTAGGCGGGTGTGGCCGTCGAAGCAGATGTCCTACATCTATGGACACCTATGAACTACGTATAGATAGTTTCTAAATAACCATTGGCTTGGAAAATGCAGGTCACACCAGCCATTAAAGCGCTGCTGTTTCGTTAGTTTGAAGAGCTGGTCAGAAGTACAGTGATGACGTGCCCGATATTGTACGCTCTCAAAGGTCTGTGACTGTGGCTAAGAGCCTTTGAATTTGCCTCCTCCTAATGAGTTCATCAGATTATGAGTACATCCTTCACAACATCCATTTTAGTTATAAAATTTCGATTACTCAATTGCTAAATTACTTAGCTAGCGTAAAACTCAACAATACTTGTTA
>JASANE010016745.1:0-50181 GCA_030248225.1 Trileptium ribeirensis | reverse complement strand
ACACGAGACACGTAAACGTGGGTGACGGAGGCATGGTGGTTAACAACGGCGTGAATAGTGCATACAGCTTGTGGAATTTCTAACATTTTTGGTAACAATTAAAAGTAACATACTCATTTAAATCGAGTAGCTACACCTCATCTTTGAATTTTCACCATGAAAACAATTTTAAGAAACTGAATTTATTATGTAAAATAATGTTCGACTGCGACTCGGCTGCGACTGCTCCGGCTGCGACTCGCCACCTTCGGTGGTCGTTGCCTCCGTCAATAACACACTTAATAATTTTTAACTCATTTTTATAGATTTCTCGCTTAATTTTAAGAGAATTTATAAAGGTAAGTAGATCACTCGTATACAGTCTTTTAGAAAACGTGAAGGTACATGTTATGTCAAAAAATGACCGAGATAGCACGAACGGTTGTCGACATGATGAACTTAGGTTTCCCTAAGTCAATTTTAAGAGAATTTGCTTAATTTTTAATGAGGAAAGAGATGGAATACGTCAATGGCAGCTATATACAGCTGTTTAAAAACGTGAAAATACCTTTTGATCTAAAAAATCGCCAAAATAGCATCGAACGGTTGTCGAGATGCAGTGAAAAAGCTGAAAAAATGGCAAAAATCCCTAAGAAAAGTTTGTGCAACATTTGCTTAATTTTGAGTAGGAAACAAGAAATAGTAATAATACTTTCACCTTATCAGAACGATTATTTGAGATGTCGTGTCGAAAACATACGGGCGCTGGCAACCTCGCTTGGCTAATCCAGCGTTTACCAGGTGGAAATGGCGTTCGTAAATCACTGAAATGTTTGGTTAGTTTGAAAAACCTGGAAATTGTGTCCATGCGCGAAGGCAAAAAAGTAAAGCCAGTGTTTATGAGCTGTTGTATGTTTTATAATTTTTCGTCTCAATTTTAAAAGTCTATTAAAACATTTATTTGATGAACTCAGAGTCTCATCGACGAGCAAACGCGAATCATTGATTCAAAAAAGGCTGCAATCGAAACACATGAGCAGACGATGCTTTTCCTTAATCGCCGTCTCAATATGCTCGAAAACGAGCGTCTTGCTACCGAACGAACTTCGGAAATGACGACGCAACTCACAGAGCGTAACATGATGAACTTCGCAAAATGTGACGCTACGTGAGGAAATGGAGTTTCAAATAGCAACAGCGACTACAAAAAGCAAAGCTTGGCGGAGCGTAAAGTTAGTTTCTTTGTGACACTGAGCCTATAGTAGTTCAAACCATTTTATACAAGCTATTAGAGATTTCATAATCATTCAAATTATTTTGTAGGTCCTGCATTTTAGTTAATGCGGTCAGTTTGTGCCAGAAAAGATAAAATGTTAAAATTACTCACCGTTTCATATGTACTGTGTTTAAAAATTTCTGTAATGCGGTTTTAGATATAAAATACACCAAGAAAAATCCAAAAGTATGCGGCATAGATGAATTTTTAGCGCAGCGAGTGCAATGGAAGGTAAAGCGAACAGCTTATTACTGGCCTGCGTGGCAAATGTCAACGGTGTCCGCTTTGGGTATTTGGTGAATACGCGCAAATCAACCTGTGCGGATTGACTTGTGCGATTTTGAAGCTTAAAATCTCTTTTTGTGCACTTTATTTTAGATGCGAAAACGGATCAAAACTTGGGGCTGCAAAAGTGTGCCAATTAGCCTCGGATCAGCTCAAAATGGGTTTGACAAAAACACGCTATGGACTGTATCTATCTCGGTAGTTTATCCTAGTCAAATAAGACTGTTTTCCTAGGTCAAAAAAGCTCTATAAGGCTGTGTATCATCACGCTTTATCTTCTGAGGATGAAGAGTATCTCAATCAAGGGGTTTTCGATGGCTCGAGAAGAACTAAATACACGATAACTACAATCATATCCGCAACAGCCGCTCGAGCTCTGTGGGTGCTATTGGTTGTACATTGCAAAAGCGATAAACCCCGTATAAAGCTGCACACGTTGCGCTGCTGTTGCCATTATTTACACTGCAGGGTTAGGTCTAAATGGGGTTTTCAAATTGCCCATAACACCTTGGTCTTCATTTGTGAAAATTTTGCCAGAGCGGGGCCCCTGTTTCCTACCGGGGCGCGCGATATTGCCAAGAGAGAAGACGGTTAAAAATCGTGTCAGTAAACAGTGCCAAAGTGCTTTATGCTGAAAGAGAAACGATCCGAAGCAAATTCGAAAAATTTGCTGTGAAATTTTTGTCTTCAGAACGGAATTTTAGTAGAAATTTTGATCAAATTTTTTGTACTTTGGACCGATTGGAAACAAAAAAATTTTCCATCGGTGAATCGGGGGAGCCCAAAATTTTGCCAGGGGATATGAACCGGGGCACTGTTCTGAACAGGGAAACCAAAAATGCCAGGGCTCCCACCCCCAATTTGTAGAGCCCAGAGACCCATAATACATATGAACGAATTCTTTCACCACAGCTTTAGCTACAACATACGTGTTATTGGTGTCATTTGACAAATCAATTCATTTCAAATTTAATGCTTAGATGGCTGTGTAAATCACACATATTCAACACTCCGAAGTCACCACTTTGGGGATAAGCCAAGATATTAATGCATGTATGATGCACCAACGGTTTTATTGGCGTTCTTAAACCTATATTACTATCAGGGAGTAACCGGAATTCCGGTTCCGGTTCCGGTTCCGGCGAAAATCGTGTTCCGGTTGCGGTTCCGGCAAAGGGCAAAAACCATACCGGAACCGGTTTTCCTAGTTTAAAAATTTTATTTGAGATCTTTCCACGTTTTTTGCTTCATCCTGTAATCAAAACATATGTAATATATTTTATACAATGATCAAGCTCTAATACAAACCAAGCAAAAAGAAAAGATCAGCCAATCAATTTGCCCATATGAAATGTCAGTAGGGCACATAATTTGAGCAGGAATTTTTCAAGACAACTTGCAAGAAGTTTGTTAAATCAAAGCCAGGGTCGATGCTTGTTGCAGCTATTTTACACATCCAGAAGTCTGTGGGATACGTTTTAATTAAACCGGTCCAACTCGGTAGGAGAGGATGGCCAACACAGAAGTACTGAGGGGTAGTGCTCGGCCGACATAAATCGCGTCAAGAACCCGCCAGTGCGCTTGTATGCTTGGTAAATCAGTCTAATTTTAAGTAAACTAACATTATCTCGCAACGCAGCTAGAAACTGCTTTCTTGGCAATGAACTGTATTTATTGAAACTGTGCGAGGAGTATTAATAATGTGATCTCCATGTATAGCATTCCGATGAGAAAGTCATCATCATTATCATCTAACTTACGGGCACTGTTTGTCCAACGCTAGCCTAAACAGTGTCTCTTGACTACTGATAAAGAGAAAATTACCTTCTATCTATTATTTTCTCTGAATCATATAAACCAATAATTTTAGTTTCTGACAGAAGAACATGCAACAAACGTCTTGCGTAGTAAAGGGAGGCGACTGGAGCAAGAGTGAAATGTTATTTATGCTTCAACCTTCGGAAACATTTGCACTTGACGCAGTATACGTAATGGTGTACAGTGGAAAGCATTTTGTGCTCTGAATGTCCAAAACCCTATATATTTGATCGATAATAAACATTATTAGCTTCCTCAGTCTTTAAAGTTTCAGAAAGGCAATAATACCATCGCAATACATTAAATCCAATGTAAAAGTTATTTTTAATGCATTTTAAATCCACTATACCTTCATTTCTTCCACTATTTGTTTTACTATATATAAATTTCGAAGATGAGGTGTAGCTACTCGATTTAAATGAGTATGTTACTTTTAAACTGTTACCAAAAATGTTAGAAATTCCACAAGCTGTATGCACTATTCACGCCGTTGTTAACCACCATGCCTCCGTCACCCACGTTTACGTGTTACTAGTGTTATTGTTGTGTACCTTGACCGCACAAACTATGCGATGATAATGTTGAACCGCAGCCGGTAAGTATCGTACGTGGCAGGTAATCGCGGGTTATCGAAGAGAACCCACAAATCTCTTTTGCAGGCAACATCATTCGTTAGTTCTCTGAGGAAAGAACTCGCAACCTATAGTGTTTTTATCAGGGAATTTCTAAAAAATTGTTTTTGGCAATATCGTTTATTATGGATGCAATATTAAAATGCACGGTTGGAATCTTGTTTGCTCTATAGTTCTCATCCAGTGGATTCGTTTGATATCCAGTGGAGTGGCCGAATTCGACCCGGCAATATATTAAGAAATTTTTACGGATCAGCTGGACCCCCAAATTATATTATTCTTAGTCTTTTCGCCATTTTTATATTTTTTCGGTGCCACTTAGAGCAATACTGGTAACGTGATTTGGTGTTATACGATATTGTTACCATCATGACATGGTGAAACGATGACTCGTTTTTATTTTTTCGACATTTCAACTCGATATTTGTGCATTGGCCTCAGAAACGGATTTAAGAACCGTTTTTACTAACATTACGAGAAACCTACTGCTAAATCGCAAATTTTTTCTGAGTTGTTACACAGAAATCCTGATGGTCGTTTTTTTTTAAATAGTGCTCCGTATCTTTACTAGCCTCGCAAGTGAGGGTGAAACGGGGTACGTGTGGTTTTATTTTTAAGTCATTTTGTTTAATCACCTGTAACAGGTTGTGTTTAATGTATATATGTATACCACCCTAGAATATATTGAATTCCGAACCCGTTGAAAAACCTAAACCTCGTCCACCCTAAAGCCATTGGAAACAACTGAGAGCTCATTAAGTTTTTGTGCTGGTCTCTAGATATTCAACCATCGCATTTAGCCTACCGGAAAACCTATATAGACAATTCTTGATGACTCGTAAGCAATTCGTAACGAAAGACAACTGAAGACAGAGACAGACTATATCCAGGAAATCGGGTTCATTAACCCTAAAGCCATTGAAAAGGCATGAAATATGCACGCTGGACTAGATGCTCTAGCATGCTTTATACGAATATTTAATGTCCTTCTAATGGTTGTCAATGTGTTTGGCGTCCCCAATTTCCAGATTATAATCTGTCTACAATACTTTGATATTTGGTATCAAGAATAGCCCATACATAGATTTATTGGTACGTGGGATACTAATGTTTAGGTATCTAGAGACCAGCACAAGTACTTCATGCGTTAGACAGGTTCAAGGTCGACAAGTTTTAGTGATTCAGTGGGTTCAGGTTCCAAAGATTTTAGAGTGGTATACAGTATGCATCAAACACAGCTTGTTGCAGGTAATTGCACATAATGAGAAGTTATAAGTGAAATTACTGGCCTGTCCTCAGTGGGGGACTCAACGCCTTCCAAATCCCCCATGTTCGTGAGACTTTCCAGCAGGTCCGCCACCCCCCACCACTCGGCCGAAATGCCCATGTTTAAATAATGCCTTAAAATTTTTATATATGTCTGAAAATTTATATTTTTTTGTTTGCAAATTGTTTTTGAACATTAATTACCACTATTTATAATGCTAAGATATCGTTTTTAGCTTGAAAATACATTCACGGTAGTAAAAACGCATGAAAATATGGAAATGTTTAGTATTTTTAAGCAAAATTTATCCCCCCACTTTTAATTTTCCCCCGAGAATGAACATGGGGCTCTCGAAAGTTCCCTCACTATTCGGAGGGCTGTGCACAAAATTACACTGGCTTTTTTTCACCCTCGCATCCGAGATATTATATTTTACATTTTCGATAGACAAGTTGCTAGTTCAAATACTTAACTATTTTAATCGTGCTCATATTAGTTGTTCCAGTAGTTCTGGAGCGGTGAATTATGGGATCGCCAGCTATTTACAGACGGTCTTTCAGTGTTACTTCTGAGAAACGAGAAAAATCGATATGTGATGGTTTGAATGCGTTAGTTCAAATTGACTGCAAATGAATAAGTATGAAGGCGAGGGGATTGGCCCACAATAGTATACACCCGGCAGCGTCCCCAAACAGCGGACTTCGGACATCAAAAGATGCAATCTTTTCACGGAAGCAATGATATCTCCAAATATTTTGTCAAACGCAAGAGCGTAGTTGTCCAGTGTTGACTAATGGAGTTTTGCTCAAACGAGTATTAATTTGTAAAAAAATACCATTTCAAATTGATTACACCTCAAAACATGCAAGCAAATAGCTGTCTTTGCACGCTAGGCAGGGACTAGTCCAGCGAAGCTGCCTAACGGAATCCCGCAATCTTGATAGTACCCAGAACGGCTGAAGAAGCTTTTGCAGCGGAAGTTGTCTATTTGGTAACCACTCGCGTTTCCTAAGCGCTACGCTCAGCTTTACGCTTTAATGCAATGGCACATATCGACAGAATTCTTGTATATTGTACTCACAACTAAGTATTAATTATTTACATGAAGAGAATGGTAATAAATGGTTGTGATCAAGAAAATTACATTTTGGCTAATTTTAAGCTTTGGGCGAATTTCTGCCAAGCCCTTATTATTCACATATCATGTTGTCAGCCTCTATAAAATTAGCGTCGTCGCTTTTGTAGCATAGTGTTGTTTGCTAACGGAAAGCTCCGTTTCTCAGTGGGTCACGGATGGGTTTGCTGAATTTTATTACGTAGGAAACAAAATAATAGTAATAATACTTTCACCTTATCAGAACGATTATTTGAGATGTCGTGTCGAAATATACGGGGTGCTGGTAAGTTGGCTTGGCTAAGCCAGCGTTTACCAGGTGGAAATGGCGTTTGTAAATCACTGAAATGTTTGGTTAGTTCGAAAAACCTGGAATCGCGTCCATGTGAAGGCAAAAAAGTAAAGCCAGTGTTTATGAGCTGTTGTATGTTTTATAATTTTTCGCTCAATTATAAAAGTCTATTAAAACATTTATTTGATGAACTCAGAGTCTCATCGACGAGCAAACGCGAATCATTGATTCAAAAAAGGCTGCAATCGAAACACATGAGCAGACGATGCTTTTCCTTAATCGCCGTCTCAATATGCTCGAAAACGAGCGTCTTGCTACCGAACGAACTTCGGAAATGACGACGCAACTCACAGAGCGTAACAGTGAATTAGCTTCGCAAAATGTGACGCTACGTGAGGAAATGGAGTTTCAAATAGCAACAGCGGACGACAAAAAGCAAAGCTTGGCGGAGCGTAAAGTTAGTTTCTTTGCTAATACCTAGCTTATAGTAGTTCAAACCATTTTATACAAGCTATTAGAGATTTCTATAATCATTCAAATTATTTTGTAGGTCCTGCATTTTTCACTTAATGCGGTCAGTTTGTGCCAGAAAAGATAAAATGTTAAATTATTAACTGAGCTTTCACGTACTGTGTGTTTAAAATTTTTGTAATGCGGTTTTAGATATAAAATACACCAAGAAAAATCCAAAAGTATGTGGCATAGATGAATTTTTAGTGTAGTGAGTGCAACGAGCGTAGCGAAGACTTATCACTGGCCTGCGTGGCAAATGTCAACGGTGTCCGCTTTGGGTATTTGGTGACACGCGTAAATCAACTTCTGCTGTGCAGATTGACTTGTGCGATTTTGAAAGCTTAAAATCTCTTTTTGTGCACTTTATTTAGATGCGAAAACGGATTAAAACTTGGGGCTGCAAAAGTGTGCCAATTAGCCTCGGATCAGCTCAAAATGGGGTTCGACAAAACACGCTATGGACTGTATCTATCTCGGTAGTTTATCCTAGTCAAATAAGACTGTTTTCCTAGGTCAAAAAAGCTCTATAAGGCTGTGTATTATTATGCTTTGCTATAATACTCTTTTAGGATGTAGTATCTGAATCGAAAGGGGTTTTTAATGGGCCCAAGAGAACCAAATACACGATAACGACAATTTATATCTGCAACAGCCGCTCGAGCTCTGTGGGTGCTATTGGTTGTACATTGCAGAGCTATAAACCCCTATGAAGCTGCACATGTTGCGCTGCTGTTGCCGTTATTTACACTGCAGGGTTAGGTCTAAATGGGGTTTTCAAATTGCCCATAACACCTTGGGCTCTCCATTCGCTGAAAATTTTGCCAGTGGGGCACCTGGTTCCGAACCGGGGGCGCGCGATATTGCCAAGAGAAAGACGGTTAAAAATCGTGTCAGAAACAGTGCCAAAATGCTTATGCTGAAGAGAAAAAGCGATTTGAAGCAAATTTTGACAAAATTTGTGAAATTTTTGTCTTCAGAACGGAATTTTAGTAGAAATTTTGATCAAATTTTTTGTACTTTGGACCGATTGGAAACAAAAAAATTTTCCATCGGTGAATCGGGGGAGCCCAAAATTTTGCCAGGGGATATGAACCGGGGGGCACCTGTTCTGAACAGGGAAACCGAAAAATGCCAGGGCTCCCACCCCCAATTTGTAGAGCCCAGAGACCCATAATACATATGAACGGCAATCTTTTCACTACAGCTCTAGCTACAACATACGTGTTATTGGTGTCATTTGATAAATCAATTCATTTTGTAATTTAATGCTTAATATGGCTGTGTAAATTACATATTCAACACTCCGAAGTCACCACTTTGGGGATAAGCCAAGATATTAATGCATGTATGATGCACCAACGGTTTTATTGGCGTTCTTAAACCTATATTACTATCAGGGAGTAACCGGAATTCCGGTTCCGGTTTCAAAATCGTGTTCCGTTGCGGTTCCGGCAAAAGGGCAAAAAAACCATACGGAAACTGCAATTCGGTTTAAAATTTATTCTGATTTTTCGTTTTTTGCTTCATCCTGTAATTCAAAATATGTATATATTATACATGATCAGCTTGAATACAAGCAAAAGAAAAGATTGCCACTTTGCCCAGTGAAATGTTAGTGGGCACATAATTTGAGCGGAATTTTTCTAATACTTGCGTGTTTGTTAAATTCAAGCCAGGTCGATGCTTGTTGCGCTATTTTACACATCCAGAAGTCTGTGGGATACGTTTTAATTAAACGGTCCAAATGAACAGGTCCACAGAAGTACTTAGGGTACGTCGGCTAACATAAATTGCGTCAAGAACCCGCCAGTGCGCTTGTATGCTTGGTAAATCAGCTCAAATTGAAGTAAATGAATATTATTGCAACGCAGCTAGAAACTGCTTTCTTGGCAATGAACTTATTTATTGAAACTGTGCGAGGAGCATCCAGTGTGTTGGATGTAGAGCATTCTGATTAATAAAGTATCATCATTATCATCTAACTTACGGCACCGTCCAACGTTAGCCTAACAGCGTCTCTCACCACTGATAAGAGAAAATTACCTTCTATCTATTATTTTCCTCTTAGAATCATATAAACCAATAATTCAATTTCGACAGAAGTACATGCAACAAACGTCTGTGTAGAAGGGAGGCGACTGAGACAGAGCGAAGTGTGTATTCACGCTCCAACTTCCTAACACATTTGACTTACCATTATACGTAATGTGTACAGTGGAAGACATTTGCTCTGAATGTCCAAAACCTATATATTTATCGATAAATAAACATTATTACTTCCTCCACTTTTAATTCAAAAGCAATAATACCCATCCAATACATTAATTTAATTAATTTATTTTTAATCATTTTAAATCCACTATACCTTTATTTCTTCCATCATCTTTTTACTATATATAAAATTCCAAACTATTCTTCGTTTTTTTATTCGTTTAATGATTGTTTTTTAAATTTTTGTTTCCTAAACTATCTATTACTATATATATTAATTTACTGCTGCTACGGTGCAGAGTATTTGTATAAGTTTTTACACTTAGAGAGTCCCTAAGTACACAAAATGCGGGTGAATCTTCTCAGCGGCTAAAGCGACATGGTTGATATTAAGCTCATTTTGTAAGCTGATTCTCCATATAGCTGTTCGAGTATTTCTAATTTATTTATTCAACACTCAAAATCCACCACCTTAGCGATGAGACAGTCTACGTTTTTAAATACGTAATTAAGTATTGATCAACATCATTAAAGGATTACAGGTACAGTACTCTGTAGAAATGACTGTCGCGTTTCCAAAAATCGAACATCGAGAAAAATTATTCTACTCACGAATAACCTTAGAATACGTCTCGAGCAAATTTTAATAAGCGCTAAAAATCTCAAACAAAATTCGAGTACTGTTAGACCAAAAATTAAAATGTTTCGCACGACTAGCACTAATTTCTGGCTAGTACTATGCATTTTTTGTGAAAAAGCCCTATATCTAAACGTCTTACTAAGCCGAGGTTACACTTCAGCAAGGTTAACTGCAAGAGGTTATTGATCGCGAATTCGTTTAGTATCATTGAGCGGTGAAAGCCTATCGTGTCAGAGTGTGCACCTGATATTTGGGATTAGAAAATTTTGAGGGGTTAATTAGTAATTAGCTAATTAGTTAATTTTATGCTGCTAAAATAGAGAATTTTGCAATATTTGTGTTATTTATTGAAATAGAGTCGTTTCGATCAAACCATTATAGGGTTTTTGGGTCGAAGAATTCAAAGATAATATTTTTACCAATGATAAAGCCCTATGCCCTATGCAATGTAGTTACAAGAACATAAAATTGATTACATTCGTAATGCCACAGCCCAAGCTCCGCTCACAATAATGTTCCACTACCGACTAGTGTACTGGAATAAATTTTAAGTTCTGTGTGTGTGGTTCAGAAGATTTGTTTATAATGTGCTATTCTTCGCTACACACAAGCTTAAATTTTGATTAGAGCGCTTACAGTACTCATCGTAATTGACCGCTGCTTGCTCGCAACTTATTCGTGAGAAAATAAAATTTCGCTTTGAATTTTTTTAATTTGCTCGTTGCTTAGTCAATAGTCAATTGTGGCGAGTACTGAACTTTACATAAAACATCTAAGCAAGCTGAGACTGCTTTTGTAATTCGACCGTTATCAGTTATTTGATTGCACCTACAGGAGGAAAAAGACACGATTTTGCGGAAACGGGACGAAAAAGAAAAATCTGGCAAAGAAGAAGCTGAATTGATACTTGGTTACGGCAAAGATATTCTTGAGAAAGGGAAAGAAATAAAGGCTTTCATGAAAGCTGGTAACGCATTATGATAAATATATTCGATTATATGTGCTCGGTACATACGACGCTAATCCATCTACGACCACGAACTCAATTACTGTGAGGATTTCAGTAAGTCCACTTTAGGTGCGTACACCTGGGTTGTTTTTTGTTAAGTCTGTTCACAATCCTAATAACGAAGGACGCGAACAATTCATGGTGATTTTTTTATGTATGCGTTGCTATTCTGCAACTAAGGCACTAATCGTGGTCACTATTTTGCGACACCATCAAATTTTGCTGACAGGTGAAAACGCAATAACCAATTATGTTTTTAACATGTGCTGTAAAACACAGGTAGACCGCGGACGTTGCTGTCTGGTTCAGAATATCATTTGATGAACGCGGATAAACGTGCCAAATGGATAAATGTGCGCGAACGCAAATTTTATTCGTACATCGCAGAGCCCATGTTCGCGTTCACAAAAAATGCGAATAACAAAACAAAAATGTGACCGCAAATTTCTGCGCGAATCAATTCTCGATTTTGACAAAAGAACAACCTTGGTGTACGCACGTAAAGTAGACTCATGCATTACGTCTAAAAATTGTAATTTTTGAACCGTAAAGATGCAAAACTAATCATATGTTGAAGATTTCTCTAAAATTCTACGGCCAAGAGTAAAATATGTATATTGTAACACGCAACATTTTGCTAGAAAGCTAAAGAAAAATGTTTTCAAGTGTTATAATCGAGTCGCAAACGGAGTTTTCTGTTATATGGTCACCTTATGTGTGAATGTATTTTTATTATGTTGTCTTAAAATACATTTACTTTTAGTATCAAGCCCCATATTGTGTGCCATTTTAATGTTCATCGTACAAATCGGAATCGATGGTCTTTACAGTGTGTTCATATCTTAGGACTTGTGTAAACGTCAAGGATAAACCTTTTGTTTGCAACAGTTACAACAATAAATTTTAGGTAGATTGAAGCTCGTTCTTATAGAGCTTTAATCTCAAGCTTTCTTATTTAAAATTAGTAAGTAATACATGATTTCGCCTGGTACAGCACTAACGATCTATATCTGATAGACAAACAAGTTACCAGTTTGCTTCTTGTTATCAGTGTTTGTGGTCGTTTCATCTGATAATGTTCTATATTTTATCTTTACAGGTTGAGTAAGCAGTAGGATTCGATAGGATTTAGTAAACGTAATAAATTACAAACAGTGAGCAGAGCAATAGGCAAAGTATGTGGTATCTCATCTGTGTACACATGTATTTCAACTAAATATTTAATCACTTTCTAATAAGAATCACGTTTTAGACAATTGATGTCAAATTCATCATAAAAAAGCTAGTTAGCTAAACATTAACTAATTAGTAATATCAACTAATTAACTTATTAACACCTATGGTAAATTCATAGAGCTTTAAAAGCCGCATATTCATGATCAGCGACATCAAAGACCCCTGAGCGCGAAAAATGTGCAATTTTGAGCTGATTTTAAAATTTGCATAGAATTAACAAATTAGCTAATTAATAATTAACCTATTAGCATATACAGGTAAGTTAGAGAGGTTCAGGAGTGTCATATTCGTGATCAGCAACATAGAAAACTCCCGTCCGTGTGTAATTACATGTTTTGGACCTGTCGGATAGTGGCCTGTCCACAGTGGGGGGTGGGGGGAACCCCACTTTCCAAATCCCCATGTTCGAGAGATTTTCCCCCATGTCCGTCTCCCCCACTCGACCGAAACCCCCATGTTCAACTAATTCCAAAAATTTTTGTCTGAAAATTCATGTTTTTTGCTTGCAAATTGTTTTTTAAACATTAATTACCACTATTTATAAGGCTTAAATATAGCTTTTTGGCTTGAAAATACATTCACGGTAGTAAAAATGCATGACAGTATGGAAATATTTAGTATTTTTAAGCAAAATTTATCCCCCCACTATTAATTTTCCCCCGAGAATGAACATGGGGGCCCCCGAAGTTCCACGTCCCCCACTTTTCGAGGGCTGTGGACAGGCCAGGGATATTAGGTCTTTCAAAAAGAAATATTTAGATATTGAAATCGGCGCTGTAGTTGGCTAGTCCAAAGTGAGGGCGGCATTTCCGGCTGCCCCCCCCCGCCCCCGGTAAAATGAAGATGCCCCTCCGCTCCTGGCCACCGGCAAAAATTCGGGTACCTCCCCCCCGGCTCGAAGCTCCGCGCAAAATTTTGGGTACCCCCGGTAAAATGCCCCTCCCCGGCTGAAAGTTCATACAGTAACATTTTCTTACCAAGTGTTCCTTTTCGACATAAGACTTGCTACTGTAGCTACAATTAGATGCGCATCGTCGGAAGACAGTGATAACGTAACGCGCAGTTACCGCTGAGTCTCACCATCAAACTGATCTGGATGCGGCGATTTGTGTTGCGTGATGTAATGTGTATTGGTACGTGGTTGTATGCGTGGTGTTTGTTTGTGTGTCTAAATAATGTATGCTATCGGGCCTTTCTTTAACAGGTCCAAGCTATTAATAAGAAAACTCTGTAATTTAGCTACGTTGAGGTCTAGCCGGCAACCCCCGGCAAAATCCGGCTAACTTGCCCGAGGTGTTCCCCGGGTCAAGTTCCCCTCCAAAATCCGGCACCCCCTGGGCAGGTGAGCCGGTGGGCGGCTATAATTTCCGGGGGTTCGACTTGAGTAATTATTGAGGAATTCGACGGTCTGACAGACAGTGCCGATTTTCCTGTCTGATGAAATCAAAAGCTGTTCTTTTCGCTCCGCTCAATAACTTTTCGCAACTATTGCGTTTATTTGCGTGATTGCCGTTGCCCATCCTAACATATATGAAGTATAGAAATGTATTGTTAGGTTTACAGATTTCTTTACTAAAATATTTAGTCATTCATACGAAATTATTATCTCGCTTCTCCCAAGTTACAGACAGGCATTCTGCGGTGTCCCTTGTTGCTTCCACCCTGGCAAAACTTTGGCTTCCCCTGACAAATTTTTTGCTTCCCTGCTGAATTTAAAACCCACAAAAATACTTATAAAAATCTCTGCAGCTAAAAATTTGATTAATTTAAATGTGAAATTGGCGGAAAACTAGTTTTTAATCGATAGAGGTTACACGCTAAAACTCGGAAGTCCCTGCAGCCACAACCACCCCACAACCGGGGGCTCAGCCCCTCGGGGTGGGGGTTCGGTTATTTGGGAAATTTTGGTAATTAAATTAGCACAGTCCAAAGGTTATTTGGGGAAAATTTTATCAAAAAATATTGGAATTTAGGAAAATCAAAAATTGCACTCCTCCCCCAAGCTGACGAACCTCGCGCATGTGTATTTTCTGTACCGCATCTGAATCCATATTGACAATTTAGGGGTTTTTCGCAAAAAATATAAAATTTTGAGAATTTTTGATTTCGAAGCCACAGGGCGCACAAGGTTCAATGCTGTTCTATTCTCCATTTCAAGCCCCTCGTTTAATTTTTAGCGAATGGATAAACCAGAGTGTTGTTTATGCTTCTCTGTCCAATTAGGAATAGAACAGTCGCTAAAAGAAAGTCGCGCGAATGTTTCGCAGATGGATTCACAATTGCATGATGTCGAATGCGAAAAAGCAGCCGTTCAGTCGTCAATTGAAGGACTTGATTCTGATCTTACACGAGCTGAATCGTTTCAACGAGAACTGGAAGATGAAATATTGCACCGAAAAAAGGTTATATTAAATATTCATTTTTATGCCATATGAGACTGAAGTAGCACAGCCAGTTATCGCCTATCCGAATTTGCAATCAGCTGCAGCCGCGAATTTCAGCTATACCCAATACGTCTACATCGGACAATTTTCCATGTGTACTTAGCATGGACAAAACTGTTTAGTAGTTTTCCGAGCTGCTCGATTTCCGATATTTCATCATAGTATGCAGTAAACTTGCGCATTTTACCTCGTAGAGCCTAGGTATTTAGTTTTTTCTAGCTTAATATCAAACAATTTTTCCCAGGCTCAGAAAGCTTATATTTCTATGTTTATTTAACAGATTTATTATTCTGTATCGTTACGCGACAGATTAATTCTTACCACAGTATAATGGGTAACGTTATTAAACCCTAAGACTGTGTTCGTTATGGAAATCAGAGCCAAAATCATTAGTCTTGAAACAAAATCCACGTTCCCATCACCTGAGCGAGTAGGTGTGCGGGTATGTGAACGGGTATAAATTTATTGAGACCTTGTGACCTTGATGGATTTTGCTTTATTCATTCTTACTGTCAGTCAACCAAGGTATTGTATGATCTATTATTATCATTGTATGAACCGTTGCTTTAATTGTAAGACCTATTGTTACTATTATGTCCTATTCCTGTAACTGTCTCATCTATCGTTATAATTGTATTACCTATCGGTGAAATCACATGAATAGTGGTCAAATACTTTATTTACCTTTACGTACGTGCGTATTCATGATTAGTGGTCTTATATTGACTATGTGCATACTATTTGATTTGTGCCTTGATTGTATCGTTTGTAGATAATTTCATGATTATTATCGATACTTATTCTTATCAATACTTATAATTATGCATTACCTATTTTGTTGTTACATTGACTAGTGAAGCTCGCTTGCGAGCCAGAATTCGAGTGGTGAGAACAATCCCCCGAAGTCTGTTGAAAGCACACACAAACAAAGCCTACACACAACGCAGGTGCAGCATTGTATAAACCTTGAGTATTTTTGACGCTCGCAGTGAGCTTGTCGGCCCAGAAAATCCCATATCCCACACTAAAACCAACAATAAACACACGTTCAGGTGCTTTTCCCACGACTTCTCACCAGAAATTTCGAAAACGTCATTTTTTATGCCAAGTATGATCCATAAGTGTAAAAAAAGATTTGTCCAATAATATTTTTCTAGCCTGTCCACAGTGGGGGGGTGGGGGACCCCCCACTTTCCAAATCCCCCATGTTCGTGAGATTTTCCCCCATGTCCGTCCCCCCACTCGGCCGAAACCCCCATGTTCAACTAATTCCAAAAGTTTTTTGTCTAAAAATTTATGTTCTTTGTTTGCAAATTGTTTTTTAAACATTAATTACCACTATTTATAATGCTAAAATATTGCTTTTAGCTTGAAAGTACGTTCACAGTAGTAAAAATGCATGAATATGGAAACATTTTGTATTTTTAAGCAAAATTTATCCCCCCCCCCACTTTGAAATTTCCCCCGAGAATGAACATGGGGGCCCCCGAAGTTCCCCCCCCACTTTTCAGAATGCTGTGGACACGCCAGTTTTTAACACTTGCAATGAGTTTATCTGCCCAGAAAACCCCATAATATAAGACCCTAAAACCAACAATAAGCACACATTTAGGTGCATTTCCCACGACTTTTCACCAAATAACGAAATTTGGCGCCAACTATAAGCTTATAGACTCCAGATTGGGAAGTAGTTGAAAAACTTATTATATATCATTGGGAAGCCCTGGTAAAGCTACATGGAATAGGCCTATTAGTTTGCGGATACCTCGTGTACTTATTGAGAAAAGTAGCAAAAACTGGAGGGTGTGCCCGAAAAATGGACCAAAATGACGTCATTTTGCCCCATAACTTTTCCCACGGCAAAAAAATTCAAAAATCGGGCTCCGTCACTACACCTAAATCGACCATTGCGGGTCTAATGAGCTATGTTGCATCAAAATCGAGATCCAGGTGCGACAGACACACAGATAGGACCTCAAAGCCAAAATTGAAAATTCTCGTGCCTCTCGCTGGCGAGTGGAATGAGCTCGCTATGTATTATTTTTATATGTTTCTGGTCGGCCGAGTCTGGTAGGATACCTCGTGGTACGTTACCGGTTTCGACTCACCGCTTTTGTTGATTGTATCGGATTTATAATTACAATTGCATTAATAAGGAAAATTATGATGTGTATATGTATACATACGGCCAGCCTGGTTTGGTGAGGTGAGGCGATGACACCGTACCATTCGCACTCCCGATTTGTGCCTATATCACGCGATCTTGAAATTTGTACTACTTATAAAAACATGACATGGCGGCACGCGATAAAAAGGAGGAAAAGAGGATGGGGGGGGGGGGGGGGGGGGGGGGGGGGGGGGGGGGGGGGGGGGGGGGGGGGGGGGGGGGGGGGGAGGGGTGGGGGGGGGGGGGGGGTGCAGCGAACAGCAAATTTCAGAAAATCTGAAAATTGTAAGTATAAAACACTAAATATTAGTTTCCTCAGTGTTCATTTTCACTGTGGACAACGGAAAATTTTAGAAAACAAAATAAATTATAAAATGACGATTCCATGACTATTCCGAATCATCGGAATTAACGGTCATCGCTGTTCCGGTTCAAAACTCCTTAACGATTTAGAATTTGTAGGAGCGACCCAGAATTTTTTGGCAAAAACTTTTCGCTCTTTCCAATGAGACCGGTCCCGTGAGTTGAAAGGACTTCTGAAGGAATGACTGACTTTCTCCTCAAAATTTGGGTATTTGGACGAACTAGAAATAACTAGTTATTTTGTTAATCACCTAATTATATAGATACAAAATTGTAGTAAGGTTCTCCTGGCTCTTGAGTTTAATATGAGCCCGTTATGAATCCATGCGGAAATATTCCCGATGTGTAGGTCACTCATCGTTGGGTTCAATACGTTATGCCAGTTCCAAAAATGTAACATTCTGGTCCCTAAAATATAACCTCAGCCCGTTTGTGGCCCCTGAAGCCTGCGGTTTTCCTACAGTAAACCTGGATGGGCTCGCCCGGGAGCCCAGTTTCCCCTTCTTAGGCTTACCACTGTGGTGTCTAGTTTCAAAATAATCGGCATAAAGACCTGAGTCTGGCTCTGATTCCGAGGTCGTTAATTTGATTAGCCCCATGGGTGAGGGTTTAGGAACCCTTTCTCGTGTTTTTCACTCTGTTGCTTTCGAAAACAGGTACCGTGTTTACCTGGTACCGTGTCACCCACCCTATGGATATGTATGGATATGTGTCTACAATTATACATAAATATTTCACCATAAGTTAATATTAAATATTAGTTAATATATTTATTAAGTAAACATCTAATAAACTTAATATAAAATTAAATATTAACAATGTAGTAAATATATTTACCAAGTAAATTATAGTTAATTAATATATTTATTAAGTAAATATTTAACTAAATTATTATTAAGTTAGTGCAGTTAGCCTATAAGTATTATGATTTTAAACCGGTATTAAAATATAGGTTATATATTAATTAAATACATGTATAATGAAACGGTTTATATGTATCTATGTATATATATCGGACGACTTTACTGTGGCTCCGACGCTTATTTTAATTAGCAAGTTTACACTTTCATGTAGTTGGTATGGTCGAGCTCGTGGACGATGGTTGAACAATGGAGGATCGTAGTTGGAGGTAATTTGGATGTGGAAGTAGGAACGCGTAGAAGTCGTACACTACCCATTTTCAGACATGGGAAAGTCATTATTATAGAGTTTTATTTTGGCAGCCATCGCCCCTTCTCTGTTTGCCCGTTCGGCTGTCCTCCATTTTTCGTCCGCCGTGGGAATCTGTCTCCGAGTGATCTGTAGAAAACTGTTCATTCTTGCCGAAGTCATTCTGAATTCCCCTCGTTCATGAGCTAGAGTACAAAATAAACGCAACACTCGCGGAGGTTTAACTTTACATGAATCTCTGAGCCGAGTTAGAAGATAGATTCATTAACCGTTCTTGTGCAAAATTCCCTCCAGGGATTTTGTTAGGTATTTGAACTTTCAAATGGAACCTTAAGGTTGACAGAATTTAACCGGGTTCATTGACCGGTGTCTAAAAAAGGGTCGCCCTCCACCTAAAACTTTACTCATTTATAACTCAAAATTCCTTCCACGAAGTTTGATGATTTTTGTTTTATAAGTACAGACTCTTTAGGGATGAACTGATAAGTGGCATAATTCGACTGGCGAGACGAGGAGAGTGCCACTCCAGCTTTCAAACTAGCTCGTCAGGAGGTCGTGAAGCGAGGTCGCAAATGAGATCGGACGCTCGTTTTGCACACAAACAGAACGTTTTTCTTCAGTGCCTCGCACCCAGGTACAAGTTCGGTATTCGCTTTTGTCTGAGCTGCGGACATCGCTTTCCCCACTTGTTCGATAGCTGGGACAGCGGAACCGCTCTGTGCGTTCATGGCGTTCTAAGAATGTGCTTCGTCACTGTTGCTCTTGGGTGCGGCCTTGCCATTACCCATAGCCCAATTGTTGCGGATGCCGAGGCTTTTGTAGTGGCTGCAGATGACAGTGTCCGTCAAAACAGTATGATTGGCTCATTTGCCTGCAGATTCTTCTTAGCATTCTTCGGATGTGATGGCTCAAGCTCGCCAGGTTGAGCGTAATCGCCGGAAGCAATCTCGGGCTCGGCCGGTGCGAAATAGGTGTTTTTTACGCATATTTTAATTAATAACTGCATTGCAATAATGCCATATAACAGTAAATTGGTGCAGATTTGGCCTATAAAATCCACACCAACTTGCTGTTATAAGCTAGCATTAGGTCATATAAATTGGGAGGGGGAGCATGGTGGGGGTTGGGGTTATCGGGTATATACGTTGCTACAAAAAATTTGATAAAAATATTAAAAATTTTCGTGCCCAATTCCGTTATTTTAATGCTGGCTTTTTCCGGTCCAGGTGCTGCAGTTGCAGATGAGGGCTGCTTCTGAAATTAAAAGTTTAAACTTAATGTAGTAATGTTATGTCGACTATAAAGTTCCAAAGTTTCGCATGTCAAAAAACTTGCGGTTTTTTGATCATGTTTCTCAAATTTTGAAGTTCCAAAATTGCCCCAAAATAAAAAGTGAACTCACCCATTTCAAAAGTGCAGATTGCACAAAAAGGTGCAAAAACCCTGTAATAGCATTCTTGCTTGTCTTGATTGGAAGCACATTTGCCGTATTTACAGCTGCACTTACCTTACTGAAAAAAATGGGGCAGCAATGTGGACGCGGATGCCCAACGATACATCTATCAGGGTGCCAGAACCTAACTAATAGTTCAACAATAATAATACGCCAATAAGCTAGTTCAGGTAAGCTGAAGGCTGCTAATAAATAATGAGTGACAAACAGGAGAGACAGCATACTAAACGAGATAATAGCTTGGGGGTCGGATTTACTACTGAGAAGAGACACAAAGATCGAGGTGTGATTCGACTGCTTATCAACTCTACATGGGGTTGAATATAATGACAAAGTATACGGATACAAGCTACATATCAAGAATACGCCGCAAGCAACAATTATATCATACAACAAGTTTGGTCTTTAACAGCATAATATGGAACGACTCATGAACAGTACGATTTGTTCGAATGATGACACAACAGTTCACTAATTCGTGATAAATAATCAATCCTGATTAGTTACAATGAATTTTCTGATCCATTTTGGTTCTAGGTGAATTTTTTAAAGTCGATTAGGCTCCACAATATCCTAAAGCTCATTCTCGGGTCCGGATTTGATAATCCCGAGGATGTGTTTATTATACGAAGAAATGTATATATACGTGAAAGGAAATTTTCATCGGCAACTACATAGCAGTCTCTTTATTTAGCTCAAGATTTATCCGATGGCCTATTCATCGGGACTAAAATACTTAGTGTGACTGGCCAGTTTGTCCTCTTCTGTTTGTCACTCATTATTTATTAGCAGCCTTCAGCTTACCTGAACTAGCTTATTGGCGTATTATTATTGTTGAACGATTAGTTAGGTTCTGGCACCCTGATAGATGTATCGTTGGGCATCCGCGTCCACATTGCTGCCCCATTTTTTTCAGTAAGGCAAGTGCAGCTGTTATCCAAAATGTACTTGTTGAAGTTAATCTAGAATACGAACATGATTGTTGATGTACGTTCCATTAGGAAGGCTGCGACCCACGGTTTGACTTAACCTAATTACCTGTGTGAACTATATACTTAGGTTGTGCCGGTGATACTATTTCCATTTTTGATGTATGCTCATGTTGTCAAATACCTATCTGCGCTGTATTAGCCCATAACCGGACGTGTACTTGATTTTGCTTGTCAGTAAATAATCTTTGAAAATCCAACTTGTCCCTGTGTGATGTTATATATAGCGATATGTACAAAAAGTGATTTGAAATCGACGAATTGCGTTCAGACTTTGACGTTGGAAAGGTCGCAGGCAAGTCTTAGCGTGGTTTGCCGACCAATTAATCTGTACATACGACTTAATTGTGCGATGTTTCCAAAGGTTTAACGATGTTGACGAGGATTCGAGTTAGCCCACTGCCAAACTTGATAGCATGAAAGCAACGATCCGACGTTAAACGTCTAGGGTTGTCGGACCCTAGTGGAGACACACTGTTTATAAATTATAATGTACGAAAAATCGCACTTGGCCGACCCCAACCATGTCCCCGATCGAAACGTGCAGATGAGACCCGGATAGGGAATAGCGGTATAGAGTCTACGAGCCCGTGACGGAGCCAACCTCCCTGGGGACCTCAAAGGTAGTACCACGTAGGCGACGTATGCAACCCATCCGGCGGGTTCCGAACACATCGCTTGAAGCGCTCCTGAGGCTTGCTAAGCTCTGTAGTTTCCGAGGGAAATGAGTCCGTTATGTCCTCCCATGAGGTTACGATAGCTGGTGTCGTACAGGCACTGCGTTTGGAAATGCGTAATGCAGCAGCGTTACGCCTGTTACAAGCGTTGGGCGCCACGTCGTGAAGAAAATTTCGATAGTCTCACCGACACGCCGTGACAAAAACTTCGATGGTTTCACCGATATTTGCACGAGTAAATTTCGATAGTTTCACTAGTGTTGTTCTTTGCGCCCCCCCCCCGAGAGCTGCACCTGTTTCACGCGAATGACATGAACAATATGATGTATGGCACATGAGTCAAAAACGAAAGGATCTGGCTCTTTTGAAATATATATATATTAGTGTGCATGATTGTTTTGTTTGTATATTCATGTTTGTTATTGCATCTGTCTTATTGAGCTCATATACATACATGAGTAATTGTGTGGATTTGTTTAAACAAGCTGAGCAATGGACAAAGAGAGTGAGCCTCAGCGGTACATATTCACCCGACACTATTTTGGATTAATCGCTTATAACTAATGGTGTACTGGTTATCAATATTGTGAATCTCATCAGTTCATCGACTATTCGTTCAATAAATTCGCCACTCACTATCGACATTCTTTCGGCAATAACGTGACGAACGTTGTCTGTTCGGAACATTATCATCCAACCGCTAACTGATGGTCACTCGGAACATTATTATTTAACCGTTAATTGTGGGATATTAGGAACATTATTATCTAACCGTTATTTGTGGATTAATTGGAAAATTATCTGGCCGTTAAATGTGGGTTATTTGGAAAATTATTAACTAACCATTATTTGTTGTGTTATTAGATCGTTTTCAAATGAATAAATAATTTTAAATGCATTCAGTCACTAAAATCACCTTGGACTAGGTTAAGGAAACCCTTGTAAAGTGCTTAATAACTTTTTTAATAATTTTAATATACAGTGAATATATAATAATCACAGATCGTTAACATTGTAATTGTAGGATCTAAAAGTATAAAAATCTTATTTTGAAGTTGATGCAAATGGAACGCAAATTGTTTTGGAAAAGTGAATTTATCTGGCGATGTAGGAACGCGGCTTTGTAAAAATCAGCGCCAAACACCTGTTATCCGCTGTAAAACAGGAAATTAAACATTAGTACCTATTCGCTTTCTGGTTATAACTTATGTCAAGTATATTCTAAATGTAACAAAAAAGATATTAAACACTTTTACAGGGGATTCCTTAACCTAATCCACGGCCATTTTTGTGACTGAATGCATTTCAAAATATATATTTACTCATTTCAAAACATCAGGAGTTTGATTTTCCTAGATTAGTCCAGGAATGATTTTAGCAACTGGTTGTACGACTAAAACATTTATTACAGATAAAATTTGCCATATGACAGGTACACATGAGGGTTTAATATATATGCTAGTTCACGGTCCTTTTAGCGATTGCATTATTTTTAAAAGCATTTTCCAAAATATCTAAAGTACTAATTACCCCAAAGCATTTTTCCTGACTGTCGTAATAAATTCATATTAGTCACTACTATAATAATAACACAATAAAAATAGCGTTTTTCCAATACAGCAGTGTAAGCAGCATTTTTTACAGCGCACAGGGTTTCTTGTTCCATGCCCTCAAGAGGAATTTTTCTCTAGTTTAAATAGTTAGAATAGTATAAAATATGTATTACTAATTTTTATTGACAGAAGCACGAACTAGCTCGAATCAGCACTCGAATTAATGAGAAACAAAGGGATTTGGGTGCAGACTTTTCATGTGGCGTGTCGTTTGAAAATATAAGAGCATTACAGGTGAGTAGATGATCATACTTTGTTAGCCAATATGAGTTTTTATGTGACAAAAATACGCACTCTGCTGAAATTACGATTTATTTTCCCCAAATGTCAACTCCTGTGCGATGAATTATTGTATATCAAATGTGATGACTTATTGCATGCCATATTAATTGAAACGGAGCGAGCGGACTTTTCACTGAGCGCTAGGAGGAAATCCTTAAAATTTCTTTTTTGTCTGTTTCCGTTATTCATAGCTCATCTTCGAGTGGATGAATGTCGACAATTTTTTATTCGATAGCAAAAGTGATGATGATGTGCCTTTCGTTGAACGCGAACAGCTCCGAGCCCATCTTAAAGGGCAAACTGGCAAAAACATGTTTTATTGATTCCCTGTCAAATCTCACCATACGGGTACCAGTTCTTCGCAGCCCATTTCTCGTGACACAGGCTTCGCATTGAACAAGCGAGACACCATCCAGAATCAGCGATCGAGATCTACAACTTTACTAGTCAGGCTTTTGTTGGAACACTACCTGGGCCGCTGTGTGGCGGAATATGGTTCGTCGATCCTTTGCCAGAAATAGCTATTTTAAAAAATTCGTCCTGTTATTGGGTGTTTTTACCTTACACTGGTCTATATGTAAGTTTCGGTAAGCTGAATTTGATGGTTTGGCTATTTGGAGTCCTGCCTTTTCATATGTTTCCAATGAGATTCGGGTCAATGAATCTGATAGTCAGAATATAATTAACCTGTTTACAGAGGGTAGGGGCGCCTCATGTTCAGCTAAATCCAAAAATTTTTGATGACTGAAAATTTATGTTTTTCAAACATTAATTACCACTATTTCTAATGCTACAACGTAGTCTTTTTATAGTTTGAAAATACATTTACGGCGGTAAAACTATATGAAAATATGGAAATATTTAGTATTTTTAAGCAAAATTTGCCCCACCCCCGGAGAATGAACATGGGGGGCTCCACGAAGTTCCCCATCGTACATTTTTCGGAGGGCGTGGACAGGCCAGTATAATGTAGTCTGTTTTTAGTAACTTGCTTAGGTATTGCATACAGGGCTTGAAGATTGTACTGTAACAAGGTTTTTCGATATGCTGGATACGATGGTTTGGTTATCTAGCGACTAGCAAGAATACTTAGTGGGTTTTCTGTTGTTTTATATGGGTTTACTGTCGACGGGGTTAAAGGGTTTTCAGCAGAATCAGGGGTACAGAGGTTTTAGTGTACAGTCACGCTCAAAAATAAAAGCAAATTTTATCTAATCGTTCGCGAAAAATTAACAGCTGTTCAATTACTGTCCGCGAACTATTTGCGAAAAAATTTGCATTTATTTTTGAGCGTCATTGTAGTATATACATCATCAAATATAAAGCCTGCTATAAGTGATTACGTAAACGGGCCATTTCATGAAGCCACACTCGGTCCGTTTCACTCTCGCTTGCGAGTTACTAGTATTTAACCCTACCATTCCTGAGCTTTTAGCACTACTTCGGCTTCCTTAGGGGGTTCCACTAGACACCCTAGAGAAAAATGACCCCTACAGATGGACATTGAGGTCAAACTTGGGGATAATGATGTGGAGTGAATTGTAACACCGTTATTTGTGCACATGCGCGGTATTACCAAATTCGATCATTTCATCACCATTCTATAAAACTTTGAACCATATTTGTTATTTTTAAACTTTTAGGGAAACGTCTGACGTCGCTCGGCCATAGCAACTCCATCCTAGGCTCAATGTGGTTATTCTTTCTGTATAACACAGAGCATTGCGCCTACTTTTACGCAGCAAAATATGATGTAGTATCTCTAATAATAAAATAAGATGGACACAAGCACTAGGTACATTTTACGAAAAATGTCATATCATCGACGGACACGTTGGGCCCTGGACGATAGAACTCCTGCAAACTTGTCATCAATGTATCATACAGCTGCCGATTTGCCGCGAATTTCTCGGTGGCACGGCGCTCCTAACGTGTTGTCTTGTCGTCAAAGCAACAGAAGCAAAACAGAAGTTCGAACCAGTCTCGACATATCGTTGCATGGAAATGAGGGTATTGAAGCTCACTTCAAAGCGCATGTGTGCTTCGTTTGCCAGATTTTCAGCTCCGTGAATATTTAACAGGCCAATAATGTTCGATTTCGGGTGGGCCCTGCAGTAGGATTCGTACGCCAAATTAGTATTCAGCATGAGCAGATCTCGCATTTCTTGGGGAAAGCAGAAGTTAAAGGCTGCAATTGGCTTCGCAATGGCTTGTGTAACAATATCAGAAGGCCCCGGTTGCTCTCGAATTATCTCAGCTGCGCTGCAGCTGCCTCGGGCTGACACGAAGCCCACATGTATTAGTCAATCTTAGTTTTGAATGCCCCCTCGTTGTCCCAACTATCTGCTTGAACCAAATCATCTTCATCTTTTCTTCTTCTGAAACTGACTGACTAGAATACACGTCGGAGTCTGATTCTTCAAGCTGCTGTTGATCGGGTGGACCATCGTTACCCGGATTGTCGTCCTCACCTGTGTGTAATTCCAGTAGATAATCGTCGTCGGCAACCATTAGCACGGCTTCTTCCAGGGCATAACACCTATCCATTCTACCGCTACGGATGTTATAATTAGTCACACAAATGTATATAATGCTAAACATAGACGGGAAGTAGAAGAAATTGAACTAAAATTTCATTCTGAAGCCAAAAATTTCGCTAATTTTGTCAAAAATTGCTTCAAAGTGGATCAAAAGCGTTTTGGCAGTGTTTCTGGCAAGGTTTTTAACCGGTTTTCTCATAGCAAAATGCCTCTGGGAAAATTCAGAACCACCCTCCCCCCTGGCAAAATTTTCAGCGAATGCAGAGATTAGTACATGTAATTTTTTCAACATATTGGAGCTAGTAATTTTGTAAATATGTTGGAGCTAATTACAATATTGGAAACTCAAAAGTTTCTTTTCAACGCCTTAGATGTTTCTGAACAATTGCGGAAGGCTTAACTTTAGAGAAAAAGCTATATTGTAGTGCCACCGGTATCTCTCGCCTCGTTAGTCAAGTATTTTTAATTGTATCGCCAGTTATTTTAAAAATATAATACAATATCCTGCATATTGATTTTATGCATTTTACAATAGTCACTCCAATTGACTGCTGCTCGCTCGCAACTTTCTTATGGGAAAATAAAATTTAATTACGAGATTTAATCTTAACTGTGTAACTTGCTCGAATATACGGCGGCAGTAAATTGTGGCGAGTGCTGTACCATTATAAGATAACGGGCCTCGTAATATTTTAGTTTAGTCATAACACTCTTAGTTTGTTCTATGCTACAGCTCTGTTTGTTCTTCCGACATTTTTTCTGTATTGAAAAATATACACTGATTTTTAACAGCGGCTTGTTTTTCAGAAGGAGTACGATCAATTGCGTGAAGAAAAACATCAATCCCATGGCCGTGAAAGTGAATTACGAGCTTCGATTCAGCGCTTAAATAGTGAATTAGAGCAGGATCAATACAAGTAAGAGTATAAAACGATACAAATATATTTAAATCAGGGAATAACCGGAACCGAAATTTACCGGAACCGGAACCGTCCATTTAAACCGGATCAGGAACCGGAACCTGGTCTTCGAAATTTATATATAGTAAAACAGATGATGGAAGAAATGAAGGTATAGTGGACTTAAAATGCATTAAAAATAACTTACATTAAACTTAATGTATTGCGATGGTATTATTGCCTTTCTGAAACTTTAAAGAGACTGAGGAAGCTAATAATGTTTATTTATCGATCAAATATGTCGGTTTTTGGACATTCAGAGCAAAAAATGCCTTCCACTATACGCCATTGCGTATACTGCGTCAAATGGAATGTGCTTACAAAGCTTGGAGCGTAGAATACACACTTTCGCTCTGTCTCCAGTCGCCTCCCTTTACTACACATACATTTGTTGCATGTTCTTCTGTATGAAACTTTCAATTATTGGTTTATATAATTCTAAGAGAAAATAATAGATAGAAGGTAATTTTCTGATCAGTGGTCAGAGACACTGTTTACGCTAGCGTTGGACAAACAGTGCCCGTCAGTTAGATCATAATAATGATAACTTTCTAATCAGAATGCTATAAATGAGACACACGGTGATGCTGCTCGCACAGTTTCAATAAATACCGTTCATTGCCAAGAAAGCAGTTTCTAGATGCGTTTCAGATAACGTTAGTTTACTTCAATTTAGACTGATTTGCCAAGTTTACAAGCGCAATGGCAGGTGTTTGACGCAATTTATGCTTGCCAAGCATACCCTAAGTACATCTGCGTAAGCCATACTCTGTTACCGAGTTGGACCGGTTTAATTCAAACGTATCCCACAGACTTCTGGATGTGTAAAATAGCTGCTACAAGCATCGACCTGGCTTTGATTTAACAAACTCCTGCAGGTTATTATGAAAAATTCCTGCTCAAATTATGTGCCCTACTTACGTTTCACACGGCAAATTGGTTAGTTAATCTTTTCTTTTGCTTGGTTGTATTGGATCTTGATTATTGTATAACATATATTACATATGTTTGGATTACAGGATGAAGCAAAAAACGTGGAAAATTTCAAACAAAATTTTTTAAACCGGAATTCCGGTTCCGGTATGGTTTTTGCCATTTGCCGGAACCGCAACCGGAACACGATTTTCGCCGAAACCGGAACCGGAATTCCGGTTACTCCCTGATTTAAATATATACAGTATACATAAAATATCTAATATTTAAAACATTTGCCACCCCTATTCACCTCTCTCCCATCTTGGAGTAAGACTTGGCCCCGAGATGCCCAATGTTCCAGCAGGTCCGCATGTGCCACAAATGCCGCAGTCATTTTCTTGATAAGTAAATGTTATGCCATGTTGCTGACATTGAAATCTTCTTGTGAGAATAATTCCATCCTCCGAGCTATCAAGGCTATCTCTGACTGTTTAATCCACAACGTAGCTGAAATGCTTGGGAGCCAAGATAGAGCCTTGCCTTACATCGGTCTTATAGAAAACATCACTGAGGTAGAGTTGTAGCCACGTATAACAGCTTCAGTGTTGCGGTACATCATCCTAATCATCGTAACTAACTTATTGGGAGCGCCATCTGCCTGCATAATGGCGAAGAATGATTCGCGATTGATTGCGTCTGAGGCGACTCGGAAGTTAACAAAATCCACCAGGTTACTGCGGAGGAATTCACCACTGGTCTTCAGTAGCTGCCAAAGGGTGAACAGTGAGGTCATACAGGTGAGGCCGGGGCGAAGGCTCGCCTGGTATTCGCGTTTGGGGTCTTGGTACCAAAAGCGCGCACTATTCACACAAACAACTTCTAGAATTTTCTGAGCAATAGGAAGGAGCGATGCGCCTCAATATATTTACATTGCTTAGGATACCGTTCCTAACGAAGAACAAAAGCACCACTGTGTTACATTCCGATGATATGCGCTCTTGATGCCGTATTGCCTAGAACAGCTTCGCCAAAGCGGAGGACAATATCTCCGGGGCTGCTTTGAAGGCTTCTGGTGGCACTCCGTCAACATCTGGTGCTTTTCCAGGTTTGAGCGCTTTATGTGTCAGCTATCTTGGGTGGCGAAGGCGGCGGTACGGGACTATAATTGATGCCGTATTCGCCCTGGTATTTCAAATCTTCGAGCTTAGTGGTCTATTCTGGTGGTTTTGCATGCCGGAGTTGTTTAAAATGTTCCTTCCGCCGCTACAATCGCTTTGTTTGATCGCAGATAATGTTGCCGTTGGAGTCACGTACCGTTTCAGTGATTGCGCCGGACCGGTTGGAGATGTCTTGTATCTTACTGATCATTTTTTGTGGTTACCCACATGGTCTGCGTGATTAAATTCGTCATCATCACGTGACCAGTAAGCATCAGAATATTTTAAGGTTGCTATCAGCATAACCCCTTAGAACCGATCACGGCTTGTCGGCATTGGTTACTTTAGCTTGCTGGGTCAGCTTCAACGAGACGTCTGACACTGAGGTAACCTTTTATTTGAGAGGACTTTAGCGACGCTTTGAGTTTTTATTAGCAGGATGTCATGAATTCTATTCCATATATCATCAGCGTTAAATGCAGGTCCAAACGCCGAGAGTGTCGTAAAGGGATTGCTTATCGAATTGTGTTAGCGGTGTATTTGTGTATTTGAATTCGAGTGGAACGAGAATTTTCAATTTTGGCTCTGGGGGGGTTGAGGAGGTCCTGTCTGTGTGTGTGTCTGTGTGTCGCACCTGGATCTCGATAACGGTTGGACGGATTTTGATGCACGACAGCTCATTCGAACCGCAATGGTCGATTTAGGTGTAGTGACGGAGCCTGATTTTTGAATTTTTTGCCGTGAGAAAAGTTATGGGGCAAAATGACGTCATTTTGGCCCATTTTTCGGGCACCCCCTGCAGTTTTTGCGACTTTTCTCAATAAGTACACGAGGTATCATCCGCAAACTAACAGGCCTATTCCATGTAGCTTTATCAGGGCTTTCCAATGATATATAACAAGTTTTTCAACTACTTCCCAATCTGGAGTCTATAAGATTATAGTTGGCGCCAATTTTCATATTTGGTGACAAGCGTGGGAAATGCACCTAAATATGTGTTTTTTGTTGCTTTTAGTGTCTTGTATGGGGTTTTCTGGGATTTATGAGATAAACTCATTGCAAGTGTTAAAAATATTGTTGGGCAAATATGTTTTACACTTCTGGTTCATACTTGGCATAAAAATGACGTTTTCGAAATTTTTGGTAAGAAGTCGTGGGAAAAGCACCTGAATGTGTGTTTATTGTTGGTTTTAGTGTGGGATATCGGATTTTCTGGGCCGACAAGCTCATTCCGAGCGTCAAAAATATTGTGTAGCAAATATTTTTCACACTTCTGCTTCGGGGGATTGTCCTCACCACTCGAATTCTGGCTCGCAAGCGAGCTTCACTATTCTAGTAGATGAAAAAACGCGATTGGCAATCGCGATGCTAAATCGCAAATTAGTGATCGTGAATAAGTCCTATTTATTGATGTATCACAAGTCGCGTTCACTACATAAGGGAAAATTGAAATTAGTGTATGAACGTGAAATACTTGACAAAAACAATCAGATATACTCACCTAAAATGGACTCATGGTGATACCATAATGGAAACGCTGATGGCTCTGTGGCCATGCACAATGTCAGTGCAGAGCAAGCATTTGAATATAGTATCAATCTTTATTTGTTATAAATACTGCCGTTATTGCAGTATTTGCTGGATTTATTTAGTCTACTTCCCAACATGAAGCTTTACTCGGATATGCTTTGTGATATCTCTTGTATGCACAAAGTTGAGTTCCAAGTTCAGTATTGTAAGTCGTTCCCAAACTGTGCGGAAAAACCATCATTTTCAATTAAACCTGAACGCCAAACGTTGTGGAAAGAAATCAACTGTACTGTTCGATATCAAACTACCAACTGTACAATATAAAAAAATATTTGTGAGCTATGCTTCGTGTAAGTATGTGTAAACTAGAATTATTGTTCTCTATTTTTTCACGTGTCAGGATAGTAACTAACAAAGAGGGTTTACTAGTTACATGGACTGTCTGTTTTTGTTACCGTTCTCGTATTGTATCACATTTGGGTCTTTCTGGACTGGGTAGACTGAGCATTATATTACACAAATTGGCGACATCGCCGCCAATTCAATCATTGCACGATGTATTTAACAAGCGATAATAGTATTCCCTAAACAAAAAGTAGGGATTATAGATCTGCTAAATAATCATTTCGTTTGTCTTTCAGATATGCCGAAAAACGATACTCGGAAAAATACATTGCTATGAGAACAACCGAAATCGCAAACGTTGATCTTCAAAAATACTATAAAGCTCTCGACACTGCAATTGTACGCTATCACTCGTTAAAAATGGAAGAAATTAACAAAATTATCAAGTTCGTTATTATTAAGTTTGTCCTTATTAAGTAGAAATATTATTGAACGTCATCAATAAATTGAATCGTGCTGCTATACAGTTGACGGACGTAGTAAGAATTTATTGTAGTTAAAAAGTTAAGTTTTGATAAATGGGATATAGGTATTTGTGCTCATCATTTATTCCTGCATATCATGGACTTATAAATTGCATTGTAGAATTTCGCACACAAAGAAACAATAATAGTTTGGAATGATATCGATGACATAACTTTTTCTGTAATGTCAAGGCAGTTCGTGTTCGCCAATGAATAACGCATCTCTGTATTGTTCGTTGCACATTGTGGCTGTGACATAATACTATGGTACGTGCCATAAATGCCTGATGTCTTTCAAGCGAGCAAGCAGCGTGTACAAATCGAGCAAGCAGTGCTAGGAATAAGGTTACGAGCAATTGTTCATTCTAGCGACCTCTATGGCGAACTGATTTAGCGCTCTTCAGCAAATAAACTTTCTAGTGAACAATATCAGTGATGAACACGGCACGGATGACATTTGCATTTTGAGACACACTTAGGTCAATAATAATGTTGATTCACCAGTAATGATAGCTGAGTTTTGAATCAACGAACAAAGGATATCGTTGTTAAACTATATGCAAACAAAATCTAGACAACAGACTTCGAACAATACCGGAACAAAAATTGACAATCACGCTAATCGTTCGACCTTAATGCTAACAAAAAATCCAAGGAATGGGGGATAAAAATCTCGCAGACAATACATCGCTTTTTTCAAACAAGTATTGTAAATTAGTTTTTAGTGGATGAAATAAAATGGTTTTGTTCCAGCTGATGCAAGATGTGTCTACTTGTAAGTGATTTAAATTTTAATTCGTTTTGGCTTTAGTCAATTCAATACCGGTGGTATTAAGGTGGCGTGATTACAAAGATGGTTTAATTCGCTTTGGCTCCTCGAAGCATCAATTTGGGATATGATTTGTACTTATAACTTTGCCTATTTACTGATATACAGCCAAGTATTCGGAAAGTCCTCTGACGATTGCAAACGATTTTTCTCGTTTAGCATTTGTATTTTAACAGTGGAAATCTCATATGGAAACGACATTTGGCGTTATAAATTAGCTTAGTTCGCTTAGGATCGCAGTGGTCGTTTATGACCGACTCTTTTTAGTCTGGATGAATATCCAGAGTTAGCTGTTGTAAGTAAAGCGACCGCTGATTGTTCCAAGTAGTCAAAATGTAGGCAAGCAGCTGACATAAAATTATATCTGCTTCATTTAGAGCTTTGTGGAATCAAGTCTATCGTGGCAGCGACATCGAAGGAATTGAAATCAAATCAGACGAAGACACAGGAACTGACAAGCGAAAAGTTTATAACTATCGTGTGGTCATGATTCGTTCAGGTATATATTTAAAACCCAATTTACTTTGTTATATTGTTTTGCCTTTACTGAAAAATTTGCAGTGGTTGCTTATAGATCTTGGGGTGTGTAAAGTGTCGGTTGTCTCTAAGCATTTATTTACTATTTAAAGCATAATAAAAATATTTTATGTTTTGACTTTCAAATTGGGTTCGGATTCAAATTATTGCTTACACCGGAGTTTACTGAAATGGCGCATACTTGTGACAAAAAATATGTGCGTCTGTTGCTTCACCAGATTGATATATTTTCACAAATATTTTTATTTGCCATAAAATGGAATGTCGCTGTGCACCTAGCTATGTATTTTGCGCTGCTCCAATGATTTACCACCTGGTGCTTCACAAAACTAGCACAAATTTAAGACTGGTTTTGGCCATTTGGGGGCACCCAACATATTAGGTTAACTCTTTCTAGAATCATTAGATCAAAAAGTGGAGATCATAATACAGGGTACTCTTATCCAGAGCTGCAACACTGCTTGCATGTTTTGTCAGAGCAGCCGTTTTCAAGTTACAAGCCAAAGTTTCAAAAATACTCCCAGAAAACCTAAATTATCAAAATTTGTACAAAGTAAGTTATTTTCATAATTTTAACACCACATTGATGTTATTAACCCAGTGTGAAGATGCAGAAGTAAAATTTGACTAATTTTACCACCAAAAATAGTCAAATTTTATTACTATTCAATAAAGGTGCAAGTCATTAAATTGTGTCTATAGGTTTTGGGGTTGCGGAACACGATAAAAGCAATCGTATTTGCGTGTTACTTATCAAATTAGACATTGGGGCTCTAAAATCATAAAAATCATTCAAATTATAATTTTTCTTAAACTTTGTGACTTATAAATTTTGAAAGTACTCGTTTTTTTGGTCAAATGCATAGTTCTAAAGTTTCGATAGACTGTGAATACAATGACCGCAGCGCTGCCGTTAACGAAAAAATAATTGCTAGTGTATAATTACTACCTTGGGAATTTAAAAGGGGGCAGAGAGTTGAGTTGGAAACGACGCATTGGCCACAACGCACGAATAAGCACACGCTCCGTTTAGCCGTCGTTTGTGAGTTAGTAACTTAGGTAATTTAGTTTGGTTGTGGTAAATTTGGCCAGTAGGAAACGAACATTTACGAGTTACATAGTCGTTTAACGTGATCTGTATTTTTGTACGATATCAAAAGTATACTCGTTATAATATAAATGTCAAACGTTGGCAAAGAAGGCGTGAAGGTTGCCATTTGCATTGGTACCGTATGTTATGACCTTTCTGATCTACACACCAGAGATAACATTAAAGGTAATCACTCGATGGTTGTTCTCCGGGTGCGCAATAAGGTATTAGTTGTGGCTAGAATTTTGCCTACTACTTTTATTTTAATACCTTTAATCGACACAAAAATCGAATTACATTATTATTCAAAAATTCCCTCATCACATCGTTGCATATGAAATGCGGTATCCACTCAATCTATCACGTCAAAATAAACTACAGTCACGGCCAGAATTAAGTGCTAAATAATCGATCGATTTCGATTAAACGAAATCTTGATCGTTTTCGATTTTGGCGCAGCTAGATAAATTTCAAAATTGTAAAATTTCGATTATTTTCGATTAAATGAAATTTTGATCGATTGCGATTAAACGAAATTTCGGTCGACTGCCATTTCAATCGGTTGCGATCGTTTTCGATTGCACTTATTTTTGACCGAGACTGTAAATGTACCCACATTTCTATTGACATAAACTCAACGTCTGTCTTTCAGGCACTGAGCTGGACATGCGCGGCAGGTGTAGTGCTGGTCAAAAGATTCTGGCGTCGCTAATTATTCGCATCGCGTTGGCCGAAACATTCTGTCTTCACTGCGGCATTTTAGCGCTTGATGAGCCGACTACAAATTTGGATCAAGAAAACATTAGTTCTGTTTTATCTTGAAATATCTTCAAATAATACACCTGCTTGCCATTTAATGGTTCAAATACAGCAAAAGTTTATGCCCTCAAAACATCGTAATCGCGAAATGTGTTTCGAAATTACAGTTGTTTCTGATCAGGGTTTTATGTAAACCTCATTTTCTCTGAAGCTTTTAATAAACCGTTTTGTCTACTCAGAAAAGATTAGCTTCGATATTGGTGGTATATCGAAATCCAAAGCTATAATTATATAATTTATATTTTGAGGAATTTATACGAATTAATGACGAGAATTCGAAAGGTCAATTAACTGACATCGATTGAAATTTTGTTCGATTTTCTTGCTCTTATTTCTGGCCACGAATGTACTTTTTTAAAACTAATTAAGATATTGGATAAAAATGCCCCAAACCAACTTAACAAATGTGAGCATTTTCAGTAATTTCTGAGTGTACTGACTGAAACGAGCGAAGCGACCAATTCTTACTAGCGGCAAAGTGGTGAAATTTGTCATTATCCGTTGTAGGATTTTTAGGGTGATACGCATAAACTCAACTTTGGCTGGGCGTATTGATTTATGCAAAAGTTTATTTGAAAGCTTAACATCTGTGCCCGCTGGGTGTGAAGCACGATTACAGCATCTTGCCTCCAAAAAAGGCTAAAGCGAAAAATCATGTTTATTTATTGTAGCTCGATAGCCCATGTAGATATATGAGTTAAATTGGGCGCATTTGCTGGCAAATAAGCCTCTCAGAAATAAGTTTTGCATATGTATTGTCCTGTATATGTTTCGCTACGCTACTGTTATAATAATATTGGGGTCAAAAGGAGTTTTTACCAAAAAGGCTTTTACTCCATAAACGCTCGAGCAATATGGTTTTCTTTGGTCTCATTTTGTCCAGCATCCTCTACACGACTGGCTTTTCCACCGGGTCAAACATTTATCTCAGGAAACTAGCTGGGGAGGAGCCCAAATGTGAGAAGTGGCTAAATATGAGTGGCGACACCCTGGTTCAGATGATTTTGTTCTATATTAATTTCTTCATATTTGGGACTTAGTTTTGTTCAAATTGTGAGGTGTTTCGAAAGCAACTATAAATTAAGACTATATTTGCAGCATGTCAATAAACTATAGCACCACTTTTAGGGTTTAAAAACTTGAACAACTTTCACCACACGTTCCTGGTTAGTAGTCTATTTCTGAACCGGGGTGGGGGGCGCCAAGCACGGGTTGTGGATTTCCGATTCGTCCGCCGAGGGCGACCAAAATAATGGGATGGTATAGATCGGGGTAATGTTCCCACGAACCGCGGCGAGACGAAGTATCGTGGTCCCGCACCACCTGAGAGAAGCTAGCACAAAGTGTGCTGCTATAGTCATTATTTACGCTGCAGGGTTGGGTCAAAAAGGGTTCATCAGACCAAAATTCCATGACATCGTCCATACATCTGTAATCGCCCGAGCTAATGAGTTTTTTAGTCTTATTTTGTAGAGCAATTCATCCTCAATGTGGCAAAAATGTGCGCTGTAGGTGTCATTATTTAGGTTGTAGGGTCCGGTAATAACGTGTGTTCGATTGGCTCATGAGAACAACACACGAAAACGGTAATATCTCAGTAACCGCTCGAGCCATAAGGGTTATTTTAATTTTGTAGAGCAATTTATCCTTTATTGCATGAGTAATCCTAAGGTGCGCCCCTACCATCGCCTTCTGTGATTAGCGCTTGCCGAGCGCTTACTCAACGTACCAACATACCACAACCTATAAGACAACATAAAGTTGGTATTTTGAGCGACGTATCCAAACCGTTAAGAAATAAAATTTTGGCTTATTAACGTTTAGTTCAACGAAATCGTGACCAAACAGCAGGTAGGTGCGTTTTATTGGGAACAGAAACTACTCAGTTTTGTAATAATTGTTCTGCGTTCGCTAACGGAACTTCCAAATTGCCTATTTCGATGACTATTTCGTTCTCTGACAGCGTTTTGTATATAGTGTGAAAAGGGGCTGGCTGGCAGCGCAGCTTAAGTTTTCATGCATAGTTAGATGCACAAAATGGAACATTCATTTTGTACAAAATAGGATACACATGAAAACTGGAAATCTTACCCGACAGTAGATGCTAATTTCATTGTTATTCTTGGGATAATGGGATGTAGCCTTGGACCAATGTTTAGAGCTGGGGACTTCTTTAAAGACGGCCGTGTTCCTATAATTATTCTTGCCCAGAATTGTATGCATTTGTGGTATAACTAATAAATTAATAAGATATTGCTACTTGAAAACTTCGCAGCCTACCGGAACGCGAAACTAATAACATTCTATTTCACCTTTAATGTCCTGAATTTATTCCAAAGTTTTTACTTATAAATTTTCTTTTTGGTATAGCTTATTGTAACCGACGTTCAACAATGTATGTTCTGAAGTGCCATCATTGAGCGTTCGTTACCTACATGTGATAACGTCTGTCGAGTCCCGGGAAAATTTAAACGCTACATGGTTCAGTAGTTAGTAATATATATTGGGTTTTGCTCATTTTAGTATTACAGTACGCGCCAGGAATGGCTGTCGAACGAGCGAACACTTGTATAAAATGTTCGGAGTACCAAGCGAGCAGCGGTAATTTCTGGCGAGTGTTGTAGTATCTCGCAATCTGTAAGCTTTAGTGCGCAGCGTAGCCACGGTTGGAGTAAGGCTGTAATTATGATAACGTTGCATATGTAACAGATCCATACTGGATCGTTACGAGGTAGATCAATCCTAGCCACACCCTAATGAACAACATTTACGAATATCGTTACGTGATATATTAATCCTGGCCACAGTGTAATGTCCAAAATTTTTGAATTTAGTTACGGATGTCTCCCCAACTTAGAATACCTAACGGAGATGACCCAACTGGGTACCAAAATTTAGAACCAATTTATGACCTCTTTGCGCAAGTGAATACGTAAGCCAATTCCCCGTATGGATGGACTGACCATAAGACCCGGTAATTACCCCAGTTATAGACAATATATACGTGCCACAAATCATGAATCTTGACGCTCGTTAAACTCGCTAAGAATAAAGATTTTCGTCATATTTCGGCCTGCACCGCCGACGGTTTTTACGATCGGGATGGGTATCGTTATAAACATTTTAGGGATGGATAATCGTCGAAATATCGTTACCGTATATATGTGCCTTGTATCGCCATAAAGGCGTGCATTGGTACATGTAACCTGTACATTATTATCGCTGTTGTAACCATATTGTTGTTGGCCATAAAGGCTTTATTGAAGTACTTGAATTATAGATATATATTAACGTTATCATTGCTTTGTTGTACCATTTTGATTGCCATAAAGGCACGTATTATGCATTTGATTCGTGTAACCCTGATCATACCGTGTATCTGTGTACCATTGGAATTGTTGTTGGAACTCATATAGCATTTTTAGATGGATGTGTACGACGTGGCAGCCTGATTAACGTCGTATCTTTGCATCGTACTTGTTAACTGTTTATGGATAACCGTTATACCATATCCATACCATTCTTTCTTGTTGTTTAAGGCCATAAAAGCGACTATATTTTGTTATGGTTCTACACCTTTTTACGATTATCATACTATGTTGTACCCTTGTTATTTGTAGGTTGGAGTTACACGTAGTGGCGAATAACTTGTTTTGTTTAGGATGATTTTTAGGGAAAAGTTAGTAATTGTCACGCTTATAAACCAGCTCTTTAACAGGTAGAAAATGCGAGTATGGCGAGCTCTTCCCATACCCGATTCATGGATACAGTAGATGGTACTACTTCCCGCCTGCCTCGATATATAGGAATAGCCTTACCCCGCCTGGTAGGACCGCAAAGTTTATTTCGATTTTTGATAGGAAAGAGTGGCCGTGACGGATACCCGTCACGACCGTCCTCATGAATGAGGACCACAGAAAAACATAAGTGGTCGCCTATAGCGAACAGCAAATGAGCAAATTTACTGAAAATATTAATAAGAAAAGTCAAATATCACTTTGCCAGTGTTCAATATCGGGAAGTACACTGGTAAAGTGTAGCGATAAATGAAATATCAGCTACCAGCGTTCAGTTTCGCTGGCTAAGTTAGCTGATAAAAGTAAAAGAAGAATTCATGAGAATTTGGACTCAAATGTATAGCCTCCGGCCCATAACTCCGGAACCGTTGATAAATTCTAATTCTAGCCCTTAACATTTTTAATAGAAAATTTTACGGTCTATCTAATGAGACCGATCTCGTGGCAAGCCGATCAGGATCCACGACTTACGAGTGAATAAGCATATATGTAGAGCAAATAAAGCACATTTAATTTGACGAATAGTTAACAAAAATATACGTATAGGACCCCGTTAGCCTCCTTGAAACCCAGGCTTTTATTTGAGCCCGGACCGGTCTCGATGTGCCCGCTTTTAGGTCCCCTTCCCTGTAAAAATCGCAGAAATAATGTCCCGATGGGCGTGTAACCCCTCGATAGATTCTTCTTGTCAAAACTAACATAAAAATATACCTAACGCTCCATAGTAAGGCGACCCGAACCCGCGGTGGCCGCGTAAACCTCTTTAATTCTTTACAAAATGTGATGGGCTCTCTCGAGAGCGCACCTTCCCCTTTTGTTGTCCAAAAATGGACCTGTTACGTATTAAAATGATCGGACGGACATACTGAGTCCGTATCCGAATCTCATTTGGCACTTTGGCCATTACCAAGGGAACAACGCCATCTTTTTACTCCGTTGCCCTTGTTTGTTTGCATAGCCGCATTTCTTACTTTGTCCTGCATATGTATTAAGTGTCCTGAACTTGACGTTTTATTAAAAACTTTATATTAAGTCGCACGAAGTGATGTAAAACTAATATTAACTGCCATCCCTTATCAGCAGAAATCGATATCAAATTAATGTACGTTCATACAAAGTTAGCTGGAACTTTCGGGTGTGTATTAAATGCACAAATTTTAAGTATTAACTACTCAAAACTCGGCCCCAGCACAGCGATTGGGTGAAATGCACAAAATTAAGAAATGATGATAAAAGGATGAAATGCACAAAATGTGAATATGTCATCGCATAGTATTAAATGATCAAAATTCGCACAATTACCTTATTATTTACGGGATAGAGCTTTTCCGATTCGTTTAGGCCTGCCAGCCTTTCGCTTAGCATTCATGAGCGCAGGAACAATTTGACCACAGAACTTGATTCGGACGGCGACGGTATGTTTACATGAATATTGTTTCAATCCCTGGGCGCAGGAGCAGATCCAGAAACCGCTTTGACGATCGAGATATAGCCAGTAGTAGGATGTGATGAAATGGCGGAAGTCGTTAAAATCGGTAAAATCTCCTGTGCAGAAGAGCATGTTCCAAAAATCAAACGAAATGCTGCAGGTGGTTGCTGGCACTAGGAGGCAGTCGTCAGCAAGTTGAATGATGTTGTCAGCCTCAGAGGACTATAACTAAGTTTCGGCGTTGTTTAGTAGTTTCTTACTGGTGTAGTCTAGAGAGGTAGCAAATGCATCCGAGTGGCTTTTTTCAGACCAGTCTCGAATGAATTTCTCGGCCTCCGTCAGAAAGTTACCAAAGTTCAAGCGCTAATGCAACGTGTTCTGCCTCTTTATTTTTGCGTTTAGAGACTCTATGGCATTATGGGTTTTGGGCGATTCGCCGCCGTGGTTGTGTTCTCCCTTGGAATGCACAACAAAGCTGTCATCGCGTTGAAAGCTTATCATTGAAAAGCCACAGCCAGGATGTTTAGGGTAAAACTTGAAGCGGTAGTATTGTTTATTATGCGAAAAAGCTGTTTTAATTACTGAGTTATCTTCCAGAAATTGCTTAAGTTTTTTCTCATCCTGTGTGGACAAAACCTCTTCAAACATCATCTAGGTTGTACGTCAAACGCAAAACAAGTAAAAGTATGGAATGACACTTTCAGAGACTTATAGTTAACGGCTGAGTTAGTTAGTGAGTCGTTATTTCAAAACTAAATTAAAGTAACTCTCAAAGTAACTTATTTCAAAACTCTTTTGTTCACTTAATACTCGTGTGACCGCTTATCAATTTTGTGCAGTTAAGCCCCGTGTGACCGCTTATCAATTTTGTGCAGTTAATACTCACACACAATTTTGTGCATTTAATACGACTCAATGGCTAATGAACAATTTTGTGCAATTCAACCTCTTATTTTGTGCATTTAATATTTTCCGGGAACTTTCTATTAGCTCGATGGTCGCCGAGTACTTAAGTAAGCAAGTTAGTTCTCCAGGTTAAATGTGCTTCATATAAACTTTGTAGTGAGTTGGGACTTTACTAGAAGTTTCTGAAAACTTCTTATCAGCGAAGGCTTATAAGTTTTATATTAACAAGATTGGAAATTCATATTGAAGTGGTTAGAGAGAACCAAGCACGGACATTTTTAAACAAACAAGCATGGTATAAAATTTATATTAAATAGTGCATTTAATTTAGCTTAACACTAGAAGATCGACACGCGGCTAAGTAAATATAGAGTTGATATGAGATTTTTATAAAGTTGGTGAAAAAGTTGGTCAGTGTTGTGAATCCGACGCGGAAACATGAAATTTGAAGTAATATAGCCCGAGCTACTACGGATACAAACCGAGCAAAATTCAGTTAGTACAATTTGTTACGGTTGTACCGACAACCGGACTCACCGTTTACGCAGCCGTCTTGATAGACTGGGATCACTCTAAATGTTAATCAAATTTTAGTAACAAATAGAGCTCTTTTCGAGAGCCGTTTTCAGGTCGAAGTAGCTTAAGCTTTAGTACCTTTAGGATAGCGCCGATGATCTACGAGGCATCGCCACGTATAGTTTTGGTTTTAGTCTAATTTGTAGCTACCTGAATACAATTTTAACCTCTGCCCCTACAACCTAAAGTTGGCATGAACGTTGTACAATGTTAACGTATAGTCACCTGATTGGCAACAATTAATCGGACCCATAGAATGTATTCGTTGTGTTATGGATTAGGGATCCGACTCAGCTCGTCCCTTGCTCCACATTAGTGCCGTCACGCAGTAACAACACTAAGCGATCCGATCTTTTTAGAACCATTTCCACATATAGAAATTGAGCTAAGATATTCAATTAGTTAGGAAAATCAATTAAGCAGGCCAAATTTGTCAACCCGTTTGAACCAGTAGAAAGTGGAAATGCCCCAAAGCAGCTCATTGCTTCGGCAGTGGCCTACTTGCCCGCCTAAGCGTAGTGTTTTGTCATCGATTATGGATTGAGCAAGCAGTTAACCCTTAAACTTAAGAAACCTGTCATAGGCTAAGGCAACGCCTTCAACCTTTGTTAAGATTAATAAGAATCCAACTGGAGCTCTCCCACAGGCTGAGCTAGGTTTATGAACTGCCCGCACCAAACATTACCAAAATAGTCTCGTATTAGGACGCGAAATACCATAGCTTGCACTTCCGAGTTTAGATTTGAGGGATTCTTTCTTTACCGCTCGTAGTATCGCCGTACTTTTTGGTAAGAGTATAGAGTATTGTTCCGCTGAGCCAAGCGCGGACGAAGGTCCTAAGTGAACCCCGATTCACACATAAAAGTGATGATTTATCGCTTTTCCCCGGATCCGGCTCGATCCAGCGTCTTCTAAAACTGTATAAATTGGGCCGTGAAAATAAAATATCAAAATGCCTAGTGTTGATAAAGTACATTTAATGTACACAACACAAAGTAAATTTTGGTAGCAATTTTAGTGCAAATTTTGCAGTGGCAAACTCCAAAAAGTTAGAGAATTCGGTCCCAACTTCACCCTACCGGGATCTATAAGCCACCTAGGAGATCTTGTATCATACCTAGTTTGAACCTATTCTGGCTCGTGATTTTGGACACGAAAATATCCGTTTTTTAACACTTATGTAGATTTTGAAATGAGTATGAGCCAAGGTCTAAAAGCTCACCTATCTCTGTTACCATATTTGGAGGACGATCTTGTAGGAACCTGGAACAACAAATCACTGGTTGCACCCTATTATTAGTGGGAAAAATTTGTATCATAGCCATGGTTACCGTATGTATGTATGTGTGAGTAGGAAAAATGATATTGTACTATTGTCGCACTAGACAAAAATTTAGGAGTCGTACCGATGATCACCTCACAATCTTACCGTTGTATCAATACGTACCGTTACTCTTTTGTTGTAAAAATTTGTTGTATGTTAATCCAATCGCTACTTTACCTCAATTACGAATATATCCACATATAATGATGAAACATAGACGTGATTAGGATGAGCAAGATCGAGACCCGCAATCCCACATTGTACGCTTCGCCCCGTAAACCTCATTTGCACCCGTTATATTACCGCCTTTCGCTTACATGAACGTATTCTCTTGTCGGAGTATCCAGTAGTAGCAATCGTAGTACCGAGCGAGTAGTTAGTTGAATGGCGCCTCTCGACAATTAACCGTTTTACACATCGTGTTACTCACCTGTATTTGCTTTTGATTTGACCCATTTTTTTATGAGTAAGGTGAGCGCAGCTGTCGTTAGAAAAAGCTTAGTAGTTTACGCCATCATTCAAATCAGCTGTGAGAGTTCTATGATAAAGGAGATGAATCCGCAACTTAACCCGTTTGCTGCCCTGCTCATTCTCCTAATGGCGTACCATACTAGTGACAGTATACCTGTTGTATTAGAGCGTACAGTATGTTCTTGTCCATATACGATGTTGGCTCATCAATAAACGCTAAATCAAACCCAAGCCGTCCATATGTTTTGTTGACCCTAGTAGCGACAGATATTAGAAGGGGTTTGAAATCCGTCACCCTCATCGACGACCCACGTTCAGGTTTGACACACGTATTGATGAAGCAAACCTTAGCTTGACTCGCCGATTCTAATATAGTTGTGTTACTGCGTGAGTACGACTCGTGCGACTAATAAGGAAAATTTACATCAAAATTAAAACTTTAGGTGAACGCCCAGAATGGGAAATCACACGCGAAACCGACGTTAAACATGTAGGGATTGGTCGGACCCTAGTGGGGGCCAATGGCTAAATAAATTAACCGTTCAGGAAAGTAGAAAAGAAAACTTTACTTCATAAACACTTCCCGGTTGAACAATGATAGGGAATAGTGGTATTGTCTCTTTGGCCTGAGAGCAAGTGACGGAGCCAACCTTCCTAGGGACCTCATAGGTAGAACCGCTTAGGCTACGTGCGCAACCCGTCCCGGCTGGATCAGAACACATCCTCTGAAGCGCTCCTGCGGCTTGCTAAGCTCAGTAATTTCTCGGGCCTGACCCGAATCAAAGAGAAATAGAAATTTGAACCCATTAGGTCCGCCCTCGACGTTACGATAGCCGGGGTCGTATCCGTATGGGCATTACGTTTTGTGGAAGTGCGTAATGCAGCAGCGTAACGTCGATTACACATAATTATGTGACGGCTAGTACCAGACTTACGCTAAAAATTTCATAAGCTTTCAATGTACAATACATATAATTTTTGTGTTTTTTCTATTTGTGTACCTTCGGTTCATCATTCGTTGCAGAGAGCCTGGCGAGCGCGCTTACTCAAGTCATCCAAGACCGCGCCAAGCAGAAGAATTTTCAGCTCGTTGTAATTACACATGACGAAGATTTTGTCGAACAACTACTTCATGCTCAACTTGCTGATTATTTTTATCGGGTTCATAAAGATCGTAAAGGCTACAGCCGGCTAACGAAGGAAAGCATTTGTGAACTACAGTCATGAATTTTATTGCATCAATAAATATTTCGCTCTTTGTATATCATACATTATAATGTTCACTGGGTTCTCCAATCCCAAAATTATACATGAAGGTTTGTCAAATATATACGGAACTGGGGAACTGAAAACGCCTTGATGCCATTCACGTTAGTTCATAGTGGAGGAGGATCTACTGGGGTGAGGGTGGATATAAAGAGATGTAACTGCCAGAAAATGTGTATATACTTTGACAAATCCTATTTTTATGTAGTCTTTAGCACATAACATTCTTATGCATAAATATTTGTCAGATTTAATACAAAACATTACAAATTAAAGAGCCGATCTTTGTTTTATGCTACTGGAGCTGCAGTGCCTTTAATGATTAGGTACACACTGTGTAAAGATATGTCAACTATATACTGGGTAATTTATTAGCATTAAAATAAAAAGTTTTTTTGCCGTTGAGTATACCCAAAACTGGATGCTTCGCTAGAACCGTTGGGTCTACAACGCAATTTCTAATTCAAGTCAAAGCAATGCAATCCGCAGAAGTTCGGAAAATTTAACATTCAGACGGTTCTTCAAGCAACGGCAATTTTCTTGGAATTATGGAACTTTTGTCTAAGTTCGACCCATTCATAGCTGATCACATGCAATGCTACGGTAACAAAGGCAGTGGAAACATCACTTATTTTTCCTCTATCGTTTTGATGAGCTCATTTTACTCATGGGCCAGGAAGTTCTTCCTGTGGTTTGTGAAGATGTGCGAGTCAAAAAACTTCAGCAATACGCTGGACTCCACCCCGGGTGTTAGCCACTGCGACCAAATGTCGTTAACACTTCGTTGCGGAGACAACGGAGGTGTACCACAAGAACGATTCTCGAGTGTTTTGGTATTGAAATAAGGAACTGTCGTGGACAAAGTAATGACAATACCAGAAACATGTCAGGCCAATATGGTCGGGTGCAGAAAATATCAAATCTCAGTGCCAATATGCCTCGCATGTTCCGTATGCTTGTAATTCCCCTAATCTCGTTGACGTTCAATATGCCAAATGTTGCTTAGAAAGCATCAAATTTTTCTATTTCCTTGAGGAATGTTAGATATTCAGGGCTTCCTCCGCGAAGCGTTGCAGCAAGGTAACGGGAAACATCAGGTACTACGAAAGCGCAACCTCTTACCGTGACGGGGCTCAGTGACAGCCGATGACAAAGCCACTACAGTAGTCTTCGAGCTCTCCATTCAAACTATGAAAACTACTCTATGCGCTATTTTAACAGAGCGAACGACAGCAGGGATCATGCGGAAACTAAAAGATCGCTCATTGGCCAACTAACTAGATCACAAAGAAATAGCTGTGATGTGTGAGTTTTGGTTTTGTGTTCTTGCTGGTTTTGATGCCGCCAACCCAGTTGTGCATGAGTTGGTGCGGACTTGCGAAAATCGTTAGCACGTTCGACTCGCTATCCGAGTTTTAGATGGGTTACGACACCACTTTATTTTAGTCGAAGAATGTGTTGTTACCCTGATGACCTCTATTTCAATAGAGTATAGCAGTGAGAAAAAGCGGAGCCATAAGCGGACGGTGGTTTTTGGTGGTGTTGATGCCATTTGAAACGCTTCTAAGTCGGAAGAAGTTGCTGATCAGCACATATTATATAATCGTAGATCATTTAATTTCGGAGCTTGATAAACGGAAGTTGGTTTACAGGGGGTTAAACAAAAGTTTCAAGTGTTTGTACAGCCTATGGTCAGCAAACCCATTGCCTCGTGCGATAGTCAAACAATTACTGTCGTCCCTCATGGAAGACCTTAGCCAAGACAATTACGACGATTTTGAACAATTTCGTTGTTTTCAGTTTCCTTGTCAAATTCAATGCACTAGGAGTACTGAAAATTGATACAATCGCAGGCCTACTTCAGGCCGGCGAAAAACCCTTCGAAAAGAGTTGCGTTTGTATTGCCAAAAATTCATGTGTCGCCGGTGCTTTTCCCAATGTCGCTATATCACTTCCCATCTACATGTCATTTAGTCGAAGTAACAGTTGTTTAACTAACTTTTGTTCCCAATTTACTAGACTGTCGTGTTAAGACAATGCAGCCTACACGAATAGTTTCGCGAAACCGAAAGCCATGGAGGCGAGCAATGCTTTAATCTCAAAACGTTTCTCATCCACCTCAAGGTATTAATTGAGCCAGTGAACATCGAAGGATTAGCCTAAGACACACGGCCCTGAAACTGTACGCTGAAAGTTTGATAGGTTTGGAAGCGCATAAAAGGGGGGGGGGGGGGGGGGGGAATCATTTGGGAGCACGATGATTGATTTGGCATATGTCGAGACGCTAAATTCGAATTTGTCTTCAGAGAAGAATCACTACAAGTCTCGGAGCTATTCGCTCAAATTTTCCTCATATTTGGTGCATATTCGTGCAAAGTTTCACCGATTTTTTTTTTCAATTTTTGAAAATTTGCCAAAAATTGAAAAAAAAATCAGTAAAACTTTGCACAAATACACCAAATATGAGGAAAATTTAAGCGAAGTAGGGGAAGATAGCGAACACTCAAGAACTTGTAGTGATTCTTCTCTGAAGACAAATTCAAACGCACGTTCTCGACATATCTCGATGCCAAATAAATCATAGCTGTCCAATGATCGTCGGTGGCGGGTAAGGCAGAACAGAGTAAATTTTTGATATTTTTAGACTCATAGATTTTCATAATTTTTAAATTTTCCTCAGTTTTTGCTGTACACTTTCCTAATCTTGTGCCAATGTTCTTCTCTCGGATTTTCAAATTTTCCGCGAAGGCTACGATGTACGGCATCAGGGTGGGGTAAATATGACTTAGGGGTCTGAACCTCAGATGGCAACCCCTACGAACGCGCATGCAATAAATGCATATGTGGTATTAAGATATTTTATAGACCAAGTGTAGTCCTATCTATGTTCGCCAAATACGGTGTTGTGTTACTATGGCTACCTATTTTAGCAGTGTCGGATTTAGGTCGGAGAGGGGGCCACAAAGACCGGCTCCGGGGGTCCCAAGAAGACTCTTGTTACATAACATTTTATGCGCTTCCAAATCTATCAAACTTTCAGCGTACAGTTTCAGGGCCGAGTGTCTTAGGCTAATCCTTCGATGTTCACTGGCTCAATTAATACCCTGAGGTGGATGAGAAACGTTTTGAGATTAAAGCATTGCTCGCCTCCATGGCTTTCGGTTTCGCGAAACTATTCGTGTAGGCTGCATTGTCTTAACGCGACAGTCTAGTAAATTGGGAACAAAAGTTAGTTAAACAACTGTTACTTCGACTAAATGACATGTAGATGGGAAGTGATATAGCGACATTGGGAAAAGCACCGGCGACACATGAATTTTTGGCAAGATAAACGCAGCTCTTTTCGAAGGGTTTTTCGCCGGCCTGAAGTAGGGCAGCGATTGTATCAATTTTCAGGACTCCTAGTGCATTGATTTTGACAAGGAAACTGAAAGCAACGAAATTGTTCAAAATCGTCGTAACTGTCTTGGCTAAGGTCTTCCATGAAAGACGACAGTAATTGTTTGACTATCGCACGAGGCAATGGGTTTGCTGACTATAGGCAGTACAAACACTCTAAACTTTTGTTTAATCCCCTGTAGACCAACTTCCGTTTATCAAGCTCCGAAATTAAATGATCTACGATTATATAATATGTGCTAATCAGCAACTTCTTCCGACTTAGAAGCGTTTCAAATGGCATCAACACCACCAAAAACCACCGTCCGCTTATGGCTCCGCTTTTTATCACTGCTATACTCTATTGAAATAGAGGGCATCAGGGTAACAACACATTCTTCGACTAAAATAAAGTGGTGTCGTAACACATCTAAAACTCGGATAGCGAGTCGAACGTGCTAACGATTTCCGCAAGTCCGCACCAACTCTTGCACAACTGGGTTGGCGGCATCAAAACCAGCAAGAACACAAAACAAAAACTCAGACATCACAGCTGTTTCTTTGTGATCTAGTTTGTTGGTCAATGAGCGATCTGTTAGTTTCCGCATGATCCCTGCTGTCGTTCGCTATGTTAAAATAGCGCATAGAGTAGTTTTCATAGTTTGAATGGAGAGCTCGAAGACTACTGTAGTGGCTTTGTCATCGGCTGTCACTGAGCCCCGTCACGGTAAGAGGTTGCGCTTTCGTAGTACCTGATGTTTTCCGTTACCTTGCTGCAACGCTTCGCGGAGGAAGCCCTGAATATGTAACATTCCTCAAGGAAATAGAAAAATTTGATTCTTTCTAAGCAACATTTGGCATATTGAACGCCAACGAGATTAGGGGAATTACCAGCATACGGAACATGCGAGGCATATTGGCACTGAGATTTGATATTTTCTGCACCCGACCATATTGGCCTGACATGTTTCTGGTATTGTCATTACTTTGTCCACGACAGTTCCTTATTTCAATACCCAAACACTCGAGAATCGTTCTTGTGGTACACCTCCGTTGTCTCCGCAACGAAGTGTTAACGGCATTTGGTCGCAGTGGCTAACATCCGGGGTGGAGTCCAGCGTATTGCTGAAGTTTTTTGACTCGCACATCTTCACAAACCACAGGAAGAACCTCCTGGCCCATGAGTAAAATGAGCTCATCAAAACGATAGAGGAAAAATAAGTGATGTTTCCACTGCCTTTGTTACCGTAGCATTGCATGTGATCAGCTATGAATGGGTCGAACTTAGACAAAAGTTCCATAATTCTAAGAAAATTGCCGTTGCTTGAAGAACAGAAAGTTTCATTTTCACCTCTACGTGCCAGACCACGTTCAGTCAAAATTTGGCAATTAAGAATTCAAGGAAATTCATAAAATCTCATTCTCTAACGACTAAAATTCACTTAGGTTTAAGAGAGAATTTTACGGGAGGGGAACCAGCGTAAAACTTGGAAAACTTATTATGTAATTTCGATCGCTTAGAGAAATCAATAGGTAGAAAATTGAGAGTAGACTTATAGCTCGGGTATTTAAGCGGTTGCACAGCTAGACCAGGGCCTGAGTCCGCCTCAGAAGCGGTACAATTAAGGTGAGTACGGTTCAACCGTTTATTTGTTTCATTGTGTGTAGAGTTTGTAGTTTGTTATAGTGTATGAAATAAACTGTCTTAATTATTAGTGGTACAAGTTAAGGCCTTAGGAATAAGCTCGTAAAATATATAGTCCGTGGTGCTCGCATTGGGCAATATTGTAGTAACCAAGTGTTAACTCGTGTGTAATCTACGGTGGGACTAAACACCCTTAGGACCACGTAGGCTACAGGTGGCCAAATCGCCCCTCATTGCGTTCACCACGTCAAGACATCTCCAAATATAGCCGGCGGGCCTCCGGCCTCACGCTCGTTAACCTGGGACGGCCATCCAAAGCTCGCCCGCCGTAGCTGAGACTCTCTATTGCCACCCTTTTTACGCTAACCCACATGTTTCCCGTGGGACTGGGGCATCGCCCCTTATTCGAATCGCCTATACGTGGCGAATCCAACGATGCATGGCGAGTGTCGTTTTGCACAGCCAAGGGCCCCTATATTAACACACATGAATCGACTCAGCTGTGTCCATCCCCAATATTGCGTCTACCCCCTTAGTTTTTGGTATCGTTCGACCCCGTTCTGCGTCCTGGGAACGAATCCGACCCCTCACAGCCGACACTTCCATGGGAACCCTTGGTCCACCCCTTCCCGTGTCCCTCTCTTTTTCCTCGTTCTTTTTCTCTCTCTTTCTCCTTCTTGTTTTGTTTTCTTTGCGCGTGTTCATTCTCGCCTC